>JAZGTJ010000521.1:0-102748 GCA_036877575.1 Botia almorhae
AGTCTTAACATTACAAAATGTCAAATAAACCAAGCCAATCACCAGCATTTGATCCGGGCACATTAAGGATGCTGCACGTTTTCTAGCTCACTGACGTTGACAACATTATACCCTTGGGTATCGAAATTTGGTACGGAACGAAAATGATTTTTTCGATACTCGATAGTATCGAGACGATTCGGTCGGTGCTTAAAAAGTATCGAACTCGATACCCAGCCCTATTTAAAATGTATTACATAATCTCCACACATTTCAAAAATGTTGATCCGTCTCAATGACCAGTAAGATCAACCTCAGAACTGTTCATAATGTGATTATCATAGCACAATAATCTGTTTAAAATATTATCAAAACATCTAAATATGTTAAATTTTAACTTCAAATTAAGCTACCTTCTCTGACCACTGACTAACTTTAGTTCTTTAGGTCTTTTGGTTTTAAAGCCGTTGTCTTTTGGAAGTACGGTATTGCTCTAATTCATAGTAAACAAGTCTAACTGGTGTTTTAAGACCCCTGTCATCAGAATCATATGGCAAATAAAGGCGTAAATTAATTACACTGACTGCCATATTTAAGCACCTGATGACAAAATTTGAATCTATATGGGTATTGCATCATAATATGCAAACCCATATGCATTCGCCCCAATTATAACATTAAAAGGTGCTCTGTCTTATAACAGAGGTCCCCTCTCTCGCCCAGACAGAGATTTCCAGCCTATCTCGGAATGCGGGTAAGAGGGTTATAACTCCCTTGAAGTGTCAACTGGTGAGAGATTCTCTTCCTGCAGAGAGAGAGAGAGAGACTCCCACAGGAGAGCTTTGCCCCTTACCCACATCTTATCTATCAAACCACCAGACACTGATAAAACATGACACTCTGGTGAGGTGAGGCAGGACAGACGTCTTAAATTGGGACACAGAATTAAGAATCATGTGATTAATTCTGTGTGTGAGTGAGGAAATGCTAATTATAAATGACTATTAGTTTTTTTACAGGTTACCTTTGTGTAAAGTTCTTATGTAAATCACTTTTATTTGCATAGATAGGAAGAAAAACGGTGCACTTCATTTTGAAATAGGCTACTAATAGAGACAAAACCATCTCGTTTAGTGATGTTTGTTAGACTATACAAATATTTGGATTATACAGAAATAACTCAGACAAACACTTGTGAAATTGGATTTTTCAGTGTAAAAACTTGCGAAGGTCTCTCTAACAAAGCAGCATGTTATACCTCAAAGGAAATAAAAACTACAATAACCAACCAATCAAATCTTTTCCTTTTCATTGTAATGTGGGGTAATGAAATGCTTGACAAACTGCAGAGAAAACTAATCTTGAGGGGAGAGGAAAACTTACACCGCATTTCCTGGAATGCTGGGAGTAGGAGATGTGTCCCTGTGTGTATGTGTCCCACACACACACACACACACACACACACACACACACACGTAGAGATATGTTCTTACTCCAGACTGACTGCTTTTGGTATCAGTCTGTGCTGATGCAATGTGAGGTAATGCGTGTGTCAGTTGAGAGGATCCGGCATCACTGATATAAGAGGCAACAATGAAGAGATGCTTAAACTCGCTAAAACCACCACATAATCCACAGAAACATACAGGTGAATCACAAACGGACTGATTGTGAGGGTAAAAACAACATGCAGCTGAATGTCTTTAGATGATGATACACAGGGCAACTTTTTTTTCCCACAAAAGAATGAGAAACAGAGATGAATAGAGAGAAAGAGAGAGAACATGGGTGCTCTGGGGTTCTTGGAAACCACCTAAACCTTCATTCCTTTGCTCACAATGTATTAAATCTTCTCCTTATCTCCAACAGTCAAATATCAGCGATTCTGTCCTCCAGGGCTTAATACTATCCACTAACCCACTCATTGGTTCATTCTTGGTCATGACTCAAAATTACCTTGAGGATGAGTTTTTTTAACTTGCTATTTTCATCTACATTCAATCTGATTTTTATAAAACGGATTTAAAAAACTGAAGCATGTGATGTTGAGAAATAAAGAGAGGACAATATGTAGTTTAAATTTACTAGCATTAAATTAAAGATAAACATATACATTTCCATCCAGATTGTATACAAGGAAGGAAATTAGCATCCAACCTGTATACGAAAAGGTTTATGACTGCGTGATGCCAGTTTTTGATAAAAGAGTGTCGAGATGTTTGCAGCAGTTTGAATATTATAATGATCAATTGTTTTTTTTATTATAAATAGAGGTTTGTGGTCTTGGGTTTCTAAAAGTCAATTCATTTTCATCAAGAGTTCAGAAAGCGGTCATTATATTAACATCAAAGTACTCAGTGACTGATTACAGAACAACTGTCAATAGTAATGAACAATTAGAAACATTAATTGGACTAATGCAATGCTGTAAAAGTACAGGGTGAGAGTCTGAGAGCGATGAATCTTCCAGTCACATATGAGGCCCTTAAACTTCTCCAACCAGAACAAGAACAATGGACACATATGAGAATATAGATATTAAAATAACTAGAACTAGATCAGCAAGTGTTGGCTGTTCTTCTGCAGCCAACACTGCAGCCAAAATCCACCTACTATATTTTCTGAATCACTGCAAGAATCTGTTCTATTCCAACAGCCCTCACTGGAAGATTGTCAGCTTAGTGGGCGGAGTCAGGACAGTGTCAAGTACTTTTAGATGGTCATAGTGTGATTAATATTAGGTAGGTAAAAAAGTATACTAATAAAAACTTTACACTTACTGTTTACACTTTACTTAAAAACTTTAATAAAAACTTTACACTTATTTTACAATTACTGTACAAAACTTTTAACTTGCAACTTACTGTTATACAGTGTATAATACAAGGTGTGGCCTTATTTATACATAACATCGTAAGCATGGCTTTGTTTTAAAGTATGTGTTTGTTTCAGTGTTTTAAACTTTTGTTTTTTTAATAAAATTAATGGTTAGAAAGAATATGAAGTATCTAAAATAAATGAAGCATTTTTAGTCACATTTTGCTTATTTGTCTGTAAGCCTCCCTTCCATTTATATGCAAAAAGGAATTTCATTAAGAAATCCACCAATATAATCAATTTATTCCTGAGACGCGGCAGCATATTTCCTCTTTAGCTTTCTCATCGCGCCTGCTGTCACTCTTCCCATGCTATTCAATAGCAGAACAGTCATTAACCAAACAGCAGGGTTGCCATGGGAACATCACATTGCCACTCATGACCAGCCGCCTGAGATTAAATAAATATGGAAGCCGACTAGGTTACAGAAGGCTGTACCTGCAAATATTTATAATAGTATCAATACAAACAGAGGGTAAAAATTTTGTTGTGAAATATGGCACACACGCAGGCACATAGACGTAAAATGACTCTCTCTCCAAGTCATGTCTTTATTTGACTTTAAAGATTTGGTATACAATTTGCATTCTGTAATTTAATCAGTTTTTTTCTCAGCTAAATTCATAACTGACAGGAGCAGTGATTAAAAATAACATAACATAAGCTGTTGGATGCTGCTGAGTGACAGCTGATGTTGCACTTAAAAACCATCTATTGTAAACCAGCTCAGAGGAGTGTTGAAACAGGTGGTCTGCCTGTCTACTAGAAGATTTAGTTTACATCCTCATCACTCTTTGGCAAACCATCAACAACAACACACAAACGGCTGATTTTTACCACACACTTTCATGAATGAAAATATTAAAAATCTGTTTGCCTTTAGCAAACAAGCTGAAACAAGGACGTCAGGCCCTCTTCACAGAACATAATTTCCCACAATCCCCCTGGGCAGGCAGCTAAGACAGCGTGCAATTGTGTGGCAACCTAAGCAGAAAGACGGAGAATGGAGGCATGTTTTATAGCGGAACCCCACTGGTTCCATGATAAACCCTGAGCTCAGAAAAAATATATAATAGTCGGGTGTGCAGGAACACTGGAACACAATGTTTAAAATTGTAGAGAATTACAGATGAAATACCAGCAGCCTACTTCAGCTGATAGAGAACACAGAATAGAAAGAGAGCTCTTATGTACTTTAGGAAAAAGTAAATGGTTTAAAAGCAAGAAACATGTCAAGACACGTTTTGTGCTAGTACAACATAGAGATTTTAACAAAACTAAAAGAGCTCCTTACAGCCATTATGAGTGTAATGCAGAAGAAAGGAGGTAATTGACATGTTATCAGAAGTGCACTCAAGCAGAGTTTACTGGTCGCCCAAAGCCCGAGTCAGTCACCTTTAAGCCACTTAAAGACGCTAACCACGACTCATTCAACACACACTCAGACTGTGTGGATTCATAGCAGGAACACAAAAAGCAGTTACACTATTGTGGGAATTATGACACATGAGCAAAAGACCGCTGTGGAGGCTGAGCTGCATACTGTAGATTCTGATAATGATGTACAATTTGAACCAATACAACTGCACTAATGATTCTGTTTCGGCTCCCTGTTATAAACGCCCTATTTATATCTTCACCTTTGCTGCACATTGTTTGATTGAGCAAAGGAAAATAACAATTATGAACAAAAATGCATTGGTTTGTTGAAGTGAGACAGGTGAAAATCTGTTTCACCTCTGGGTTTTAAAACACCAGATCAAGCATCAATCCCAAAAAAATTGAAAGATTGTGACAGTTTTAGGTCCTCAGCTGCACTATTAAATTAATGGCAGACATGATCGGAAGCGAGAGCAAATAGTGTCCCAAAAATAATCCAGACTGTTAAAGTTACACAGCCCACAGATCTGAATCAAGGTCAAGGACATTGTTCTGAATTAGCCAATATGAAATGGCTTTTACAATCCAATTTACTTCAAAAATGTGATGTATTTCTGAGGGAAACAGGTTACTCAGTCAGGAAAAAAAGTGGGACAGGGCTTGGTTTTATTCATTGGGATTTGACTGGGTTGTGAAAAGTGGTCTCTGAATGACGTGTGGTCAGCCAAAAAGCAAAGCCATTTTAGAGGCAGAGTAAGTGCTGATAACTGCTGATTATTTAAAACAAAGAACATGTATTGAGGTAATAATGAAAGTAAATTCTGAACCAGTGTTGACTAAAAAGCAACAGAAAACAGATTGTGTACAGTAAAAGTAAAAAGTAAAGTAAAGTTCATACAGTACAACGTCTACAACCCTTTTTAAACTAAATGCATTTATCACCAAATATTTTAGTGAGCAGCCTCACTGGAGCTAACTCATGCTGCCAAAAACTGCTTTTGGACCTCATAAGAAACACATCTAAATCATTGACCAAAAGTCAACCCAGGAGAAACACACACAGACGATCTCTTTGACCGTAATCAATGGCAGCAGTCCTAATTTTACAAGTGCAAACAGCTGCCAAAAATGCCTCTCTTTTAGCCACACAAGCCTGCACAATAAAAACACTCTCGATTCAGAACAACCTTTCTATCTGCCCACACAGAGTGAAAGTCTTTCTTTTGCTCGTATTGAATCAAGGGTGTAGGTGGTCTCGAATACCTGTGATCCACATTTTTAGAGGTACATAAACCTTCTAATAATACCTGGAGGACATTTGCACTGGGGTGAGTACTCAAAAAAAAAAAAACGGCTACCACTATACCACTGAACCTTGATTGAACCAACAATGACTCCAACGATGCATGTTTGATCCAGGGAAGGGAGGGGAAGGTCAAATCAAAAGGAAGTTGGTTGGATTACATGGCCTCTGGTACACATAACGACATCCATGTGGGTTTGTCTGAAGTGTGTTTTCCACAGAGGCAGCAGACGGGAATCAGAGCCAGGAGTGACATCTCACTACAGGAATGTAAGGAGACCCCAGGGAATGAAATAAGAGCTGCTGAGGGAGGGCAGAGAGATCCGGAGGGGCTGCTTGGAAAACTGAGAGGAAGAGTGTGAAAAAAAGGTGTGGAGAGTAACAGAACAACAGAACTACCATTTAACGTTCCTGTTCACACCTAAAGTTCTTTTCTTTCTTTTTAAACTAAGTGGACACCAGATGTCAGAGATCCCATTTTGTCCTGGTATTAAGATCTGTTTCAAGCAATATGGAGTGTACAGTGCTCAATACAGATGGACCGCCCATTCACCTGTCAATCATCATCTGCACTATCAACAGTGGTTTTTAACCTTGCTGAGAACATAGAAAATATCCAAATTCTGGAAAAATCTATAACCTGTAAAAGCTATCTGCTTTAAGAAACTTAATTTCTTCATTTCTGCCCTTATCACACACTAACTGATGTACATAATTATGAAATCAAAGACCCTCCCCCTAAAATCCAAGTACATTTTTGCAAATTCTAGCTAAAGGGTAGCTATTTCAAAGATGCTAAATGCAAAATAGTTTTGATTAGATTTTTTTTGTCACAACACAACCACCATATTTAATTTGCTATTCCATACTTTTAATAAGTTGACTATTATTATAAAAATAAAATATTTTTTATAAATTTACTACTGCTTTTTATACCTTGTCACACCTGAAGTAACTGTCAAAACAATATTTGAAACGCAAAATCTTTACGTGCTTCGGTTTCCTCTCAAGCTGACAGCAGAGACAAACCAGTGGAGGAACACGTCAATCAAACATCTTTCTTTCAACAGAACCAATCCCACGCTTAGATTTACGAGTTAACATGCCTTCAGCCTTAGAAAGGGTGTTAATTATCGCTGGATGGATGGCGTAAGCTTATTAAAAATGAACAACGCATTATCAATCTTTAAACGAATGTAATATTCAGTTCTTCCTCTCTTTGGCTTTCAGGAGGAGGCTGAACAGCTGTCTGCATCCTCAGGAAACATCCGCAGAAAGGAAGTTCACATTTAATCAGAGCGATAACCAGCCGCTTTTCCCCAGGGACACGCTTTAACACTGCAGACCGCTTTTACAATCTGCTCAGTCTGAGCTACTGTGAAAAGAGTTAGCAAAAATAGAGCTTCCTGGATCAATTTTACTGACTAGTTCACTGAGGTGCTGAGTGAACCAGAACCCAAAGGAGCAAGAAAACAAAAAGGACAAATCAATGGATCCCCGATCAACAAGAGAAAGTGATAAACAGCAGTACAAATAACCAAACAGGCTACAGTGTTACTCAAGTGAAGTAGTTGTCTTTATATTAAAACACTAAGAAGCCGATGAGTAGAATTAGGTTTTAATTAGTAAGTGACTGGAGCTGAGAAACACTAAATCGAAGATGACATGTGTAGCAGTACATTTGTTTATTGTGCATTAACTAATATTAACAGACGTGCATCAGAACTTGTGTAAAAAGGGTATTAGTAAATGTTGAAATTAAACTAATATTAAAAAATGCTGTTGAAGTGTTGTTACTTGTTACTTCAAGTTAGCTAAAGTACACTAGTCTATTAATGTTAACAATAATGATATCTTACGGTAACGTGTTACCAAATAATTTTTGCCGTGCATTCCAAATATGAAGGTCATTTGAGTGACAGGTGATTGGCTGGGAGGAAACAGGTGTCTTGATAAGGTTTGTTTGCCAGCTGTGTGGGACTGTCTCACAGGTGGAGTAGATGATCCAGACAGAAACATGCCCATTTCTAATGCGTGAGGGGTGTGAAATATAAATGGAGAGGAACAGATTCACAGTCCTGCTCTGCAGCGTTAAATAATGTGTGCTACAGAGGTCAAAAAAATAGGAAAAGAAGAGAAATATTGTTTCTCTGAGCTAACAGAGTAACAGCGCCCTCCGCTGTAAGGACTGAAGACATACTATTGCAAATGTACAGTATGCTCAAAAGTATGTTTGGCTATATATCTTCATTACAGTAAAGGTAAATCTTAAAGTTATGACACAACAACATCCTAAAGAATTATGTGCTTCCAGCATTATTCAAGAAGTTTGGGAGGGGTTGTTTTTATGACACTGCCTCTGTGCACAAAGGTCCATTCTGAATCTAATGTTGAGGAACTTAATACAGAGAGAACAAACTAACTATTTAACAAGCACGTGAATAGCATTGGGGTACTCAAATACATTTGACCATGTAGTGTTTATGTCATGTCAAGAATATAACAACATATAACAACAATTTATGTACAATCCCCATGTAAACAATTTCACACTTATCTCAGAATTTCACAACTTATTTCAGAAAACTATTTTTCTAGTAAACAATATGAGTATGTAAATAGCTAATACACTATTATTTCAAATAGAGGCTAGACTGCTATGCATAAATAATGTATTCACATATAAAACCTCTATTATGGCAAGGTGCATTATTATAAACCTTTTAAGGAAAAACACAGCTGTAATAAATCTGTCTTACTTTTTCTGAAGCGCTTGACAGGCACAGTGTATTTTCTTCAGGGCTGTGATTGCATTTCCACCCAGAAACTAATGTAAGCTCTGAGACTTGCCTATGAATTATTGAGAGTAACAAAGATGTTTTTTAAAACCCTCTGCTGTCGAATACTGCTTGACTTCAGCGTGATTTACAATCCTTCACATCTGCTGTGATAGTAAAGCTAACAGTAGTCTGTTTGTAGTGTGCACTTGACCTGCTGTGCCTGTGCAGTAGGGACCCGCTATCCGTTTTAACTCCCCTCTGAGGGAGGCGGGGCAAATCTCCCAGCATCCTTTTAGTAGATGAGATCAGACTGTCTTCCCAGTATGACTCTCTAAATCTCACTGCTGCCAAGATCAGCAGCTGCTTGATCTGATCCCAGAACAGACACATCCATGTGTATACCAGTGGGCCGCATTTTGTGCTATAAAACACAACCTGATCCAAAAACAAACCTTATCTTTAGCGATAACTGGTAGATTTAGGTACTTATAGTTCAGATTTTTAAGGTCCTTTACAGCACATTATACTTAGAAACAACCTCTCTTCTTATCTGTGTTTTTTAAGGAAAATGCTTCTTAATTAATGTTGTCTTAATTCTGTTATAGGATCAACAATTGGTTCACTTAGGGCACCAGACCTTTTAGGAACCTTTATTTTGAAGTGTATAGTTACATACAAGGTAGTAATACACAGAAAACCTAGTAAAAAACTGACATGACTCATAACCGTTCTAATACCTCTAACACAAGTCAAATGTTTGCCACGTTTTAATGCTTTTCTGTAAGATCACTGACCTTTCCTCTGACATGTTTGGGTGCCATTTGGAAAAGGGCAAACATGACATCGAGATCTTTGTGCGTACACAAAAACTGAAGGATTTACCAGCAGTTCTGTCACACACTAAACAATTCTCACACTCTTGAGTTTGAAACACACCAGTAGATTCACCTGTATGTGTGCGGTGGAATCTTGATTTATTTATGAATCAAGATTCAGAAAGCAGACGGGGAAGATCACGAGCAGCAAGATTCACAACCTTTCGATTCAGAGCATGAAGTAAAAACAAAGCAAGATTTGCATGATTTTGTCTACAACAAGGACAAAAAAAAGTTAAAAGCCTGCGTTTCCTCTCGCTCTGAGATTGCTCCTGTATTGCTTGATCACAAACACAGCACATCATAATGACCCATAATGCAACTCCATATCTGCAGTAATTCACCGCTTGTAAAAAACACTGTTAATAGACTATTAGCAGGGGAAATAAGCATTTTAAAATGATTAAAATTGCATACAGTTATGTTTATAAAAATCACACAAACGAGGAATTTTTGCAAACATGATTCTACTTGAATACATCTTGTTCTCAGTCATTCATCAATATAAAGGTAGTCTAATAATAAATACGTACTGGAAGAACTGGGTGCAAATGGTTTTTAATAAGCCAATATAAAAGATGTTTAAAAGCCCATATTGATGAACTACTACTCTAAATATTGGGGCGTGACATGCATAAATGTCTGTGGTGGTTTACTGCCCTGGTTATTATGGTTTGGTTGTAAATGTAAACTCACTCAGTGTACATATATTGATCTTGATCTTGGCCACAGTTCTTAAGCATTCCATTATGATAGTGACATTCTGTCATGGCATCAGTTAGCAGATAATCTTTCTTTAAGAAAGGGAATTACTGTTATTAAAACTGTAAACACACTAAATTGACTGTTCTCGTAAATCTGAACTACTAAACATTTATTCCACAAGTCTCAAAGGTAAAAAACAAACAAACAAGCAGTTTTCCTAAGTATTACCAAACATTGAGGGAATTTAAAATTAACTGAAGGAATGAATTCTATGAAACCAAAAAAGAAACTGTTTTTAACAAATGGTCATTGCGAGACTTCCCTAAACCTGTCGCTAAGAAACAAGAGAGGAAAGAAAACAGCCTCGTTTAGCAATAAAGCCAAACTCCTCCCAGTTGCAATTAGCTTTGGGTAAAACAGAGCCAGAGCTATTAATCTCGTGCAGAATTAATCATTTCCGATGAGTAATTTGCATGCTGCAGCCGTCTGCGGGTTAACAGAAAGCAGGGCGGGAAATTAGAACAGACATGTGAATATTAGCCGACGCCCCTAACATACATTCCAATTGGAAAAGGGACAAACTTGGTGGTCATTAGTTTACGTCTTTAATACAAAGACAGCTATTAGAGAATAAACAATAAAGCCACACTGGATATAAAAACATTGTGTTCACTAGAGAGCCCTGAGGGACAAATTCCCAGCAGTTACAGTAACATTTTCGATAGCAACAATTCTGAAATCCAAACACCCGGATAAACACCCAAGAAACTAACTTAAGAATCAACTAAAATCTATGCAAAGATGACTAAACAATGGAAAAACGATGAGTGGTGACAAAGATAAATTCAGTGTTGCTCACCTTAAAATGACATAATTAATGGTGGTTGGTTACAATAACTTAAATGACCTATAACGTTTGTCCTTTATGGTCCCCAAACTCTCTTTTCATTCTCACCCACCTCCATCTGAGAGACTGTGACCCAGATTAGTTCGATCTCAAAGGCCTTGTAGTTTTACTCTGTAATTGGGTTCTAATTCACCCAAGCAAAGCACTTTTACAACTTTCTTTAATGTACCTTTTAATTCTCTGACTGTAAGTGGTATGCGTCAAAAAAATAAAAAATAAACCACCAAACAGAACTGAATCCGTTTTCAAACAAGTCTTCCCACAACACTCCCAATCGCATACCATTGGTCAGACAAGCAGATAGTCCCGCCCCAAACTAACACCATGCTGCTCGTGAACAAACAGAGCAAAAATGCCATTGTCAGAGAAATCAACTTATAAATGGCTTACGTTCAGTCTTCTTTTTCTCCAAATCACCCTAATCATGTGTTTATTAATTAAAAGTTATGTTCTTAATTCAAAATGCTTAATTCAAAATTAAGTGAGTCTACAGTTCCTCGAATTACAGCCCATAACTTTTACCAGCAGAGTCAACTGTTTTATTTTCACTTTTGCACTGATGGGAACTAGAGAGAGGAAGTTATTTTCAATTAGAAGAGGAGACGGAAGACCTCGTCTGTCATGGATATCAATATTAAACACACAGTCTGCTGTTCCTCTTCCATTAGGAGACAATCAAATGGGTGATGAAGTGATGATGTAAACCAAGTCAGGCAAATGACTGGTCCTCTCAAAGTGGTATCAGAAGCTATTATCTGAAGTACTGCAAGTAATCATACAGTAAGTTAACATTAGGTTATTGAAATAACGTGTTATAGTACTGAGACTTTTTAAAGATAAGGTACGCTACAGATTTCACATTACAAATGACTCAATTTATCTAAATTAGTATGTTCAGCCTGCTTAATAAACCCAGCCAAATGCGTTTTGTGAGGTAGCAGTCTTATTTTAGCTCACTGGGCAAACACTGAATCAATATTCTCTCATCCATGATAGTCAAATATTCATGATGATATGAAATATTCATAACTCAGTTTCATTGTTTTCTGATGTTTTATCTAAAAAAAACACCCTGTCATTATGCTAATTCAGCGAATTATTAACATTTACATAAATTCGCAGTAGTGTTTCCTGAAGGTCAATTGCATGAAGAGGGAAAATATCTAACATCAGTTTTTTGTTATCTGCACACAGAACTCCTAGAAATACTTATATGCTATTTGCAATGTGTATTTTAATAACCATAATAACTGGGCTATCAACTCAAACACTACCGATTTAAACCCATCAAAAGGAAGATCCTAAATCTGTGCCATTGCTCAAAACTCGGGGAAACCTGTTAGTATAGTACTAACAAAAGTTTTCTTTCTCTTCTCTGTGTCGTTAGAGAAAGAAAGAAAGAAAGAAAGAAAGAAAGAAAGAAAGAAAGAAAAAAGAAAGAAAGAAAGAAGGGCTCAGGTAGAAGACAGGGGGATTTTTCATGAGTCAAGAGCTACACAGAATGTGCTGAAAGCTTTTTCTCCCAGCTGGAGAGCAGCCTGAGTCTTTCAGAGAGATCTCCATCATGAAAACTCCCATGGAAACAGAAACGATCAAGACTCGGTGGAATGCAGGCGCTCTCCAGAATTCTAATGCAATACGATGGAGCGGAATGTGAATGAGAACGAAATACCACTGATGGAACGGTAGAGAAATAAATATTTTACACGGCACCTCTCTGCCGGGAACAAATATTGGTGTGGAAACTCTGAAGGCATCAACAACCACTTTCCTCCTTTGGAGTTATTTAGCTTGACTTTAAGAATCTTAGCCCATTCATCTTCTGCAATAACAAGATTATGTCTCAAGCACAAACACTATAATCTAATCTTTTTCATGAATTTTAAGCGTGAGAAATTTAAGAGGTACGGTTTGTTGCGAGATTGTTTGTTGAATCTGGCACTCTTGCCAGCACCATTACACGAAAAATAATCACGCAGAGGTCTGACCCCTTATTCTTTCAAAGCTTCGAAAGGAAAAACATCATTACTGCCCCCTTCAAGGCCAATTGATTCCTCGAACCTCAGGCGACATTATACACCACACGAGAGCTCTGAATTGAATTCTCGCTGTCAAACAACACAATACCGCCTCATTTTAAGCAGCCAGGCTGAATCAACTCTGAGCTGGTTTCTCATAATGGCAACATCTATTTATGTCAGGATTAATTATTTACAATTTTCATAAACCTGATGATTTCCTACATTTACATGCTGTTAGCCAGATGAAGGAAAAAGAGGCCTGTGTAAAATTCCTCTGCCACATCGCTATTGCTTCTGATAGTGTTCGTTTACATTCCGTCTGGTTGAAGGAAGTAAGTGAAGAAAACTAAAAAGGACAAATCGTTAGAACAAATGAAATCTATTTCAGCTTCCTCTCCATGCAGCACCTTCCACCTCTTCCTGCTTCTTTACTGAAATCACGCCTGTCTACAGAGAACAAAACATTTCTGTACGCAGTACGAACGGCAATACAGCGTTATACTGATAAACGAGACTGTCTGTTGTCAGTGTAAATCTCACTATTTACAGAGGTCTGCACAGCTCATTTCCACCCGCGCAAACATACATTTACACACATACATATGCAACATACTTGTACTATTTGCATGATAAATAAACAAACGTTATAGACAAAAACTGCTTGCATGCACATAAGCACACTACTAGTGGAATAGCTGTAATTAGCTTTCAAAAAAAGCTAATTACAGCCGAGATACTGAAAAGGCTACGAGAAGAAAAAAAAACTCCCAATCAAGCATGAAAACTGCTTTTTCACCCGAAAATCTGATTTTCGAACCCTGGCTTTTGAGCTTTCAAAAAGGCTAACTTTAGTTTTTATCGGAACAAGCAGAATCCAGTCAGGTGGACAACGTGTTTGCAGTGTCAGCACCAGCTTCTAAGAGGACATAACAGTATTGACTGACAGAAGTCGACATATAGGACCAGTCTATACGGTTTAACTTAGAGGGTAAGCCATTGAACGAACACAAGTGGGTGGAGTTACAACACCAAAACTGACTGGAAAGGAGGGTACAAAGACAAGTTAAGCCACAAATAATCCACAAAAATGTGTTGACGGGGCTAATCAGCGCCAAGCCAACAGCTCGCATTTGTTAGGAACATGAAGTCCTCAGCTCGTTCTACACGGGAAACTCAGGAGCAGTGAGGAGCTTTCTGAGATAGACACGCCTCCAAATCTTTCAACGTGTTTACTTTGGCAAAGACTGAAAAGTAATTTTCAGCTGTCCAGCCATGGAAATATTGTGACCTGGAATGTCAGTGTACTGCATTTACTTTTCTATTGTAGAATTACAATTAGTCACACCAGAAGACTAAAGCTCAGTTCCAAAAGCTGATGAGCTGAACTGCTTTGGTGCCTACCAACTACATCCTAACTACCTCATAAGTGACTGATTCGGAACACTGTATAGGTATAGACAAACCAACCGTTAGCATGTTGATAAGATAGCAATGCAATCCTTTAGAAAGCAAAATAGCATTAAGTAAAAAAGACTGATATTTATAAATGACATTTCTATCACTTCATCTGCTATTTTTACTGACCTGATCGTGGTGGATTCTGGGATTCCTTTTACAATGAATTACACATGCACTGCTGCCTTAGAATTCAGCTGAAACGAGGAAGAATAATAATTAGGTGCCTACATTTTGGAAAAGCCTTCGCAACAAGCCTTTATAAGGAGCTCACCAGGTTTTTGGAACAGAGTAAACAAGTAATGGAAATATTCTCCAGTAACCTTCATGCACATACAATGTACAGCCAGACTGAACCCTATAAATAATTCATCATAGGCCTGAGAGGTGAGAGAGAGAGCGAGAGAGAAACAATGAAGAGAGCGATAGAGAGAACTTAAGAGCACTTCTACCTTGCTATGCGCCCGTGTCTACAGCTCCATCATTACCTGATACCTGTCAGGTCATCTGATGCTGTCGAACCACTTCAGAAGCATCAAAGCATGGCTCAGCCCAGCCATCATTCAAACAGCCTCAGTATCAGAGCAGCCATTACAGAGGTTAAAGAAGACCTCATACAGACCTCATATTGTATTTAGTATGTTTGGTATTTTTAACACTCTACAAAGAGCAAATACCTGATATTGGTATTTGGGGAAGGGTATCTGAATATAATATATGGCCAATATAATGCAAATACAATATAGTGCAATGCAATATAATGCAAATACTGCAGTGCTAAAATTTACATTAGTTTCACACAATATTTTAAATATTATTACACAACTCTTAGGAATAGACTGTTTGATTCTGATTGGTCAGTGCTGTATTCTGTGGTCATATATGGCCATTAGTGATCATAATGACCTATCTGTATTTGACTGTGGATTAACTCATTTCCTACACAGATGTGCTAGCTAAGCACTCAGGTAAACAATACATCAGTATTGTATATCAACTTATTTATTTTTTAGGTAAGTAGCCATTTAATAAGTGTTTACAATCAAGCCATTTTTGAGAAATAAACTTGATCACTTAAGCGACCATAGATATCAGGTGACTGAAATGAATCTCACAATGGCCAAATATTGTACTGGATGGTATTGGTCCACCTTTACTTATGATCATAAGAATTCAAACTAAATACAAGAAAACTTTAGAAAACTAAGTAAATTAAACTAATAAGACAGTACAGATACATTTGCTCATTATGTCTAACATCTCTGTACAGCTGTTATTTATTAGAAAACTAATTTTTTCCACTTTAAAAAACTGACACTATCAAAAGCTCAACAGTAACTAACCAGATGCTTCAGACACACACACACACACACTATTAAACTGTAATGTCTTCAAAATAGAGTTGCAGAGAGAGAGTGTAAGAGAGAGATGAGGGTGAGATAAAGAAGTGTCAGGCAGCTGAGAAGAGAAACAATGAAAGGGAACAAAATGTTTCCTAGTCATTAATGGAATACTCCTGTTTGACTGAGAGAGAGAGAGAGAGATGCAGTTCCAAATTGGTGGGAAGAATTAGAAACAAATGTTTAGTTACCTTAAGGAGCAATTAAATATTTAGTTTACAATAAACATGTTCTGCACAGGAAACTAAGGAACAGTTAGAAGCTTTCTAAGATGGAGACATCTATAAATCTTTCAACACGTTTACTTTGGCCAAGAACAAAACATAATCCTCTGTTGTCCAGTCATAGAAATATTGTGACCTAGGATGTCAGTGTACTGCATTTAGTTTCCTAACAATGTTTAATGTTTAAAATAACAAATGTTTTGGTTCATCATTAATCATGTATTCACATATTGCAAGTTTAAATGGTATGCCATATATATATATATATATATATATATATATACATATACATTACTGACATATACTGTATTTAAACCAATTGAAAAACTAAAAATATACCATTAAAAAAGGATGCATTGTATTGGATGTTTTTGATCGTCAGACATTGAGGAAAGTGTTCATAGGAAATGCAATAAACTACACCTGTGTGAAGTCAATCAATACATTACTTGAGGACCAGCTGGGTAACAAAACAAAAACGACAAAGGAATACTCTTAGAAAAGACTCAGCATATTTGTTTGTGAACATGAGCTGGATTTTTAGGGCCTCTGTATGCAGCATTTGATCTGTATTTTGCCTCAGTTTGATTTTGAAATCAATTTGAGCTCTTGCTATTATGTCTATAGTAATAAAACAGAAGGTTTTTGTCTGATAAAGTGTTGTGCTGGAATCTGGCATTCGGCACTTCTTTTTAATGAAGCCAGGCTTGGCAAAGATGCTCAGCTCTACACAGAAACTCTCTCCAGAGAAAATCACACAGAAAACAAACGGCGAACATTTGGATTCAAACATACTGTATCTACCAGCATAGACAAAGAAAGAGAAGACACAGCCCCTCTAAACACAAACAGCTGCTCGGAGTGAAAGCACGTCTTTACATCGCAGCGTCATAGCGTGTTGATAGAGGAAACATGAGAGACAAAAAGAAGCACATGAAGCAAAGACAGAAATCAAAGATAGAGAGATGTGCTGTATTTAATGAGCTGGAGGAAGGCAGAAAAAGAGACCTAAAGACAAACAAAACCTCACTCTCGCTTGCTCTGTGGAATAGCTTTATAATTTAGTGAAGTAGAAATGTTTCCCTGCTGGATGAGAATTCAAACAACCTGCTGTGATACAAAATTTACGTGAATCTTGGCGTGACATCCGCAGGCATCTGAAGGGGACCATATCATCTTCACTGTGACGAATCAAAACTTGATTTATCAGAGCGGATTAATAATTATACACTATGAATAATTAATCAGTTTCTTAAAGGAACAGCTCACAGATAAAAAAAATTCTGTCATCATTTACTTGCTGTCATGTCATGAATTCGGGTTCAGCTTGACATAAGGGTGAGAAAATGATAACAGAATTTTTATTTTTGAGTAAATTACTCCTTCAAAGACCTTAAGATTTGTACGCTTTCTAAAACAGTACATTACACCCAAACATAAATAAACATCAAACGCATGGCTCGACTCAAGAGGGGCCACAGATTGCTGGGATTCACACTGTATTTGGGCTGGATTATCAAAATCAGTTTGTTTGATTTTTTTCCTCTGAACTGAGACCCATTTAATTGAGAACTGAAAATGGGTATAAAAATGCATATGTATATAAGAAGATGAGCGTGAGAGAGAGAGAGAGAGAGAGAGAGAGATCAGGCCACAAACTCCATTGACACCTCCATCAAAAGTCTGTGTGTGATTATGGAAATGAATACCACTCATAGACTCCAATATGGTTCATTGATTTTCTGCTGGTCGTCCCCCAATCCAAGACAAACTCAGTCTGTGCCAAAACAAGCAGGCCAGCAGAAGCCCTGCCTTCAGCTCTAAACCCAAATCCACATCACTCCAGAGGACCAATGAAGTGCTGTTCTCATTCCATTCATTTATCTAAGATATTTGCCATACTGTTTAACCCAATTCTGTCACATTTGCATTTATTTTATTGGCAGATAATTACTTAAGCTTGCAGATGTTATACAGAAATGAGTGCACGTTATAACAATTACGACAGATAGCTAAAACACATGAGCGTTTGTGCGCGCATTGTTTTCAAAGGTTTTTTTTTTTTAAATGTCATTGAAATTATCACCGTTTCAGTGGAATACAAAAAGGCCGATAAATCGGCAAGAATTCCAATTTCTGTGATAGCACATGCACACAATCATAGTTCAACATATTTTTTGATCACTTGAAAAACTCTGTTTAAATAATACGCTGCATGTTGGCCTAACATGGCTACATGATAATGTAGATTAAACGACAGCTGACACAGTAAAGTTGGCCACAGTGAGCACTAATATTCACGAGTAAACAGCGACACCCAGTGGCTACCTGCAAAACCGCATTACGTGAGAGGGAACCGCTCGTCTAGATCAAAAATTCATGTAAAATCCGTTTCTTAAACCTCACGGCTCATCTTTAATTCACAACCCACCTGCTTGATTTTTGCGCTGCACTCGTGTCTGAGTTTGCTCTGACAAATCTGCATCCGCGTTGCTGCCGGTCATCTAAACACTGAAATATTCACGAGCTCCCGCGTGCTGTCAAAGCGTCTCCTTCCGATCACGTGCGACTCGGAGGTTAACGTGAAAACTATTAAGAGTTTAATGTGTTAACCCTTTCACGCTAGAATTTTTTCACACACCCCCGGCGTGAATTTTTTAATGCGACCGTTAGTTTGCAAAGAATCACGTGCCAGTTACCATGGAGATGCATAAAGCTTGTCGCGTGACATTACACAGTGGCGCGCTGCATTTTATATATTGTATTGCATATGCATTGTATGTATGTATATATGTTTCATAATAAATATTTATAAAACTTTTACATGCATTGTTAAATGAAAGATTTTCGGATTATTAAATATGTGCAAACATTTATAATGATCACGTTGGACGATTGGTAAGTTATCGCGGGCACCGCGATTTGTCCGGGAGACAGACCCTGCTAGATTTCAAACATGCTCATCCACTTCTTTTGAAAAACATAAAAGTGTCTGGCGAACCGAGAGAAATAGAGTAAACTTTATAATTACCTGCACAATCGATTGACAGGAATAAAACATAACCCACGTTGTTTGAAAGGTTTGCTTTGCCTCCTTTATGTATAAACTATATATATATATCCTATTACTTCTGTGATTGTGCAATGAAATATAAAATGTAAGAAATATAAAGTAAAGTTTTGCCTAAAAAATGCTTTTGCCTCTGTCAATATATATTAGGCGATATATAGAAGCGCTATGTAGAAGATGATGTATATGAAAAGCCCTATATAAATAAATGTGAGTTAAAATTGAACTTATGTTTATTTCTGGTATGTGTGGTGTGTTTCTATTTATCTGTGTTTATCTGTAATCGTTACGTGACTGAAAACGCTAACTGTGACACATAATAAGCGCTGAGAGATTCGGTGTCTCGTTTACCGCCATTCCTGGTTTGAACTCAGTTTGAATTTAGCAGATGATCACGTGACCACTGAACGTTCACATCTGTGTGATCGTACGCTTCTGAGCCCAGCCAAGAATGATCACACCGGTGTGATCGTAAGCGTCTGAGCAACTTATATTTTGAGGGCAGAATAATGCTACAAAAATTGCTATGACAACTATAATTTTCGTACAAATACCTAGGTTAAAAATGAAATATGTGACAAGTAACTGTTATTTTGGCAGTTTCCATGGCCATAAACTATGGTGAATTTACCATGGGAGTAATTGTGTCCACCTCTGTTTCCCCCAATTTCTTTCCTTTTGCCTTTATCATCTTTAAATTGTAATTAAAATTTTGAGGAAAAAGAAAGCCAAAAGACATTGATTAAATACATTATTATATCATATCTGCTCTTGACTAGATTTGGTGTATATAATGATGGACAGCTATTCAGGCCTGATTGATTTTAGTTTAATGAGAAAAGGTGATTAACGCTTTATGTTTTAAACGTGTAATTTCCACCCACTGAGGCTTTATGATGGTCTAGCGCATCAGAAGGCTTCCCACAGAGGGTGGATAATTCACAGCATGAGAAACAGGAATTTAAAGGCCCTGAACAGCGATTGGATCCACCCGTCATTACCTGGGCTCAGCTATACAATTTAACTGCCCATTTGCTGTAATGAGGTTTGACAATTATGAGGTTAATAAAGAATAATTTTGACAGGCTTTATTGATATGGTTTGAAATTAAATGATTGACTGTCTCGTTAAAATTAAGAACCTTGAAGTGCAATTACCTGTGAAATGAATTGACCTTCACAAGTGTAGAGATGATGAAAATAAAGACCTGAGATATCTGAGGTTTGTAATGTCTGTGTTTAAATGTTTAAACTGGTAAGTCCAAATACAACCTAAAACAGACTGAGCCTTATCATTGAAAAAAATATAGGTGATCATCATCACAATAATGTGAAATACAGTTGTAGTTGAACACAGTGATCTTTCTTCCTCATGTACTGTGTACACCTTAACCATAACAGGGCTAATTCTGGTGGTAACCGCAATCTTAGTGTAGTACTGGCTTCGTTTGGTGCCACGTCTATACCTAAGACAGAAATTACTCTATATGAAACTATGAATTGCGTGATAATGTGCCAAGAAATAAAAAAACTACCAGGCTACAAACTCAGTCATAACACACTCTTGCTGTGAAAAACAGACTTAATTTCAATTGGCTCTCCTCTAACAACAGTAAAACACATTGCCAGGGTATTAAAACATACATATACATTTTCCAGTCAAGACAGAAATGTAATTCCTAGCAGTTGTGCTACATTTCTTGATTTTGTGCTTGTATTTTGATCATGATTTGATTAAGTACAGTCAAAAAAAGGTTATTGGGATTTTGATTGGATTTAGCTGTAACAGCTACAATGTGTGAATTGATGCCTGAATCAGTCCATTTGGCACGATGTGAGATCTCCATTAATGACAACTGGGCACTTTTAATGGATTTCCCAGACACCCCATTAAGCCAGGCTTAAATCTGTGGGTCATTCAAAGCGTGATAAGTGCTTGTTCAGTTTTTAACACGCTTTTAAAAAATACAGCTGAGCATAAATTTCTCTCTATTGATTTTTGGTCTCTCACTTTATCTTTTTTGCGCCTGTGGAAGGGGGTGGGGAATGACGCCTCGCTTTCAATCTCAGTCTTTATTATTGGATCGATCTGATGTGAGCTGGTCAGATAAGCTATATCATCAACCAGTAATCAGACTTGTTTGCTCCATTATAAGAGACCACCTCAAAGACATGTCTCTCCCTATGGAGAGACATGACTGAGCTGTATGTATTTAAATGTTCAGTTAAATGTGATTCATAATATTTAAGGTTTGTTTTCTGTAACTATTTGCATATGAGAAGGATCAAGTACATTTTGAAATATATAGTATGTAATCTCTATTCTTTGCATCCTTTACTATTAAGACTGATGCCTTCTTGCATGAATCTTCATTTTCTGTACATCGGCTGTTTAATATTTCACTCTCTATGGCTAATGAGGTAAATCAGCTAGCTGTTTGCCCTGATATCAACAGCAAATGTTTTAATGTTTAAAAATTGCTTTTTACAGTCACACAAATAAACATGATAAACAATGCAATAAAAACTGTGGGTCCCTAATATGGCATTCATTTTGAATCACACTCCACTAACTTACAATGTAGCAACACCTGTTTTGTAAAGAGATTTAGTTTGTGCAAGTATAAACAGGCTGTGAGGAGTAGCAATGAACTACAAAGTGTGTGTCCAATTAAATCTCAGTTTGAGGGCTTTCTTTATTTTAAGAGTGCTTAGATTAAGTCCATTATCTGATTTCATTAATGAAGTGCTCTTAAGCAAGGTTACCGGTAAACAGCCACACGGCTGCTCAGCTCTAACATATTAACAAGGTCTATTAAAAAGAGCCTCACTACGAAGGCAGCTGTATTCAGATTCATCTGTTGTAACTGTAGGTGTAATGCATTTAAAATAGACAGGCACAGTCACATTGCAAAACTAAGAAAATAGATCAAATGTTACAATGTACAGTATGCAATGCTGTCATTACATTTACACTTACACATTTAGCAGACACTTTTATCCAAAGCGTCTTACAGTACATTCAAATATTATATTTTGTCAGTGCATGTGTTCCCTGGAAATCAAACGCACAACCTTTGCGTTGCTAACACAATACTCAATACTGAGTTACATTAAAAGGTACATAATAAATGCTCCAAAAACTTTTAATATGTAAGTAGGTGGGGTTTTAAAATCCAAATGCTTTTAAAAATGAACAGGCCTTAATATCTATGAGATTTGCATAAGGCGGCTTTGTAAAATTATTTATGCGAGCCAGGCATTGTTGGTACGTGAGTGTGAACAGAACAGTGCTTGACATTTGAAAAGCTCTGTGTATTATCTCCCCCTTCATGCATCACGCCGCTGTCATTATTTGAAATGATGTAAAATGCAGGCAGACATTTCGCAGGAAATTACAGCCTGCGCGCAAGATGCTTGTCGACACAAACAGGAGCCTTTGAAATGAGAAACTAATGGGTTGTGCTGATGTTTCTGAATTAAGTGACAAACAGTCCGGACCAGTTTAACAGAGGCCTGCTCATCAGTAATGCTGTTATCAGACATGCTCCAGGGTTTACAATCAAACTGTTCATGTCTTTATCGGTTTATATCAGGTTATATCAGACAACAGCTGTCAACAGCCCAATGTGTCCCTTCAGAATGAATTTTCTGATTTCAGTCAATTTCCTTTTCTCTTATTGGCTGAAAATCCCCCCTAGGCCCTGTGTCACACCTGCAGCTTCTGTGCATTTACATTTATGCACTAAAGTCAAAGCAACTTACTGTCTATTCGATGTTTATTTATTAATGTGTTTTCCTTGGGATTTGAACCCATTAAAAAGAGGGATACTGTATCCATTTGAACCGTATCTACAAACCAGGACATCAGAGATTTGAGGGACTCTAATCTAAATAATATGTTGCTAATTATGTTAAACATAATGTAAAATTTCACTATACAAATTCAAGATTACTCTCATTTTAATTTATACTACATGTAATGTTGCCTCCAATATTTGATTAGGAAGCTTTCATCTTTACAGTGACGTGTCTGTACTGTACAAATGCCCACAAGTTCAAACCATTCTGGCACTGTACCACATGTACATTAATTTTAGAAAGCCTGGTTCAAATGCTTTACCAAAACACACTCATGCACAGACACACACATTCATCCACTGCCAGTAAATCCTTACATCAACTCTAAATCCCCCCTGATGTGAGAACACAGAGACAAGCCAGTATTTACTTCCAGCTCTGAACACACACACAGTTCTGCCCAGGTCATTCCTCAATATGCCAAACAACAGCGTGATCACAGACCACAGAGTGAGAAGCACTACAGCTAACTAATGAGCTTCCATTTATTCTGTCTGCCAAAGCTTCAAATATAATTACACTCATACAGAACAGAGCGGTGCTGTCTGAAGCTTGACCTGATATACTTCACTGTAAATTATATTAAATTAGAGAACAAGAGGTAGAGATGGGTTATAAAGAGTAGACAGGAACATAAGTCTGAGATTATGATAAGATAATGTATATTGAAAGTGACGTGATGTGTATTGTTGGAAATGGAGCGCAGGTCATGCCCTGACAGATTAGGTAGCTGGAGCCCTGCCCCTCCCTCTCCCTGAACTGCAGGTGATGCTTAGATGCTAATAGAAACTGCCTCCCATTCACCTCATGGACCAGAAGGGGAGCTTGTGTGGCCCCTGAGACTCCACCCCCTTACCTGGACCAAACCCATTCGGCGCTCCTTCACTGAGCCCCATTTCACCACAGGAACACCACACCCCCTTTCATTTGGACATTATCTATGGCCATTTTATTTCTTTTATTAAAGATTTCTTTATTTTTATGTTTAAATAAACACCACACACTAAAAGGTGGTAACAACTATTAGGGCCCCATGTCCAGGATCCACATTATCTTGTATGGCCCTGTTTGTGCAACACACCATAACCTTGTAGTCCAATGAAGGTCATCCGCACACTCCCGAATTACAAGTTAAAACCTGGAGAACCCAAAACCTCAAAACCCTTTTTATATAGCTTCTAAAATGGACATCAATCACTCTGTGTTTCTCTTCAGGGTCTGTTTCCACAGGGTGTCTGATAGAGTTATTCAGACTGCATATCTTTTTGTCTGTCATCAGTGTGAGCACTCGTCCAGGTTACGACAGCTGTCGGCTTGATCTACAGCCCCGGGCTGCTGCAGTAATATAGACCAAATGGCCTGAGCTGCCGATGATAATGCAGCCATTCCGAGGGAAAGTGGAAATCAATTCTTGTCATCACTAAAAAAATTCTTCCTTTTCTCCATTCTAATTCAGAAATAAAACTCAGAGACTGATAGACTAAAGTGAGTGTGTGTGTTTGTGTTCATGTTTGCTTTTGATTAATACATAAAAAGCATTCCATATTGATTCCAACAGAGGAAAAATGTTGTGCAATTAACAACAGGTTTAAAAATTCAGCCATTTGCATCCCATTCTGTTTCTGTACTGTGAATTTGAAATTATGAATGAAACAAAATATTTAAAGAAAAAAAAATGTAGGATGGGACTTTATGTTATCTATTTGGAATGGACTGGATAATAAAAAGTTGGCGTTACATACCAGAATGGAGCAAAACCTAAAGATGAGTTCGATAAAACAATACCAAAGTAGCTATTTGGTCATGGGCTCATATTATCCAATATCCAACACAATTTAATTGACATTTAAAATAATGTAATTTCACAGGTAGATCAAGTTATTGTATATTTTTGTTAAAGATTACAATGGCATAACAAAAACTCCATGGCATAACATACACAAGCCAGACACATACATTAACAAAGTAAACAGGGTCCATTTATATTTCATTCAGAGTATAAATTATGTAAATCGGGAAACACACAATTTACAAACACACACACGTAATGCATCACGTAATGCCATTTACCACAATTATCACCCAAATTCACAGCTGAGAAAACAGATGTCCTCAGGGCTAAATCTGACCCTTGCAAAATTAATTTATAAATATAGAATGACAAAATGCACAACTCAATTCTGTCCTCAGGGTACATTCTTAATAATGAGTTTCCTAACATAATAATGAAGCATTTGTGGCCTTCGACGTCTGCTGCATATTTTTAATGCTTACATTAATCTGTTATGATTGAGTGGATTGCCACACACCAGAATTAAACAAATAATTTGCAAAGAAACAATATGTGTTGTTGTTATTAAAGGTAGAATTCACACCACTGTACACCACTGACCTTATGTTCCATATTTGTGACAAGATAATAATCAAGGAGCAAAGCAGAGGTTAATGAGACAGTGTGTTATTATGTTTCAAACTGCTGGAATCAGATGAAACGGAACTCTGGTAGGTTTTTTTAAACTGTGCTTCTCATTTGTCAGGCAGATCGGCTGTGAGTGGAGGATTCTGTCTGTCTGGTTAGTGGCTGCAAAAGGAAGGATGTAGAAAGATCCTCTGGGAACAGAAAAACATCACGGCATGTCTCAGCTCTATCCCACAAGAGACTGCTCTATATTAACTGCACTCACACACACACACACACACACACACCTTTTCATCTCATCGTTTCACCACACACCCTTCTCCATTCATTGTCAATCTGTCCCACAAATCCCCTCCCTAAAATAGCCCACTGCTGTCAGGTATGATAAAAAGCAGCAGGTATGCAACAAGACAGAAAGTAAGAAAAATTCCTGTCTGTTTGTTTGTAGCATTACTGGACTTGTGTATTCACATCCTCACGGGATGGAACAGGCGGCAGGAAATATCCGTCATGCTAATTGGGATTGTTTATAAAGCAGTGCTGCATTGACAAATTCTCTTTCTCCGTCTCTTTGGTCTGAATTAAACACAGGAACATCTGAATTTAAGCTGTCATAGTTGTTTAACATGTCTGTTGGGCTTGTTTTCTACTCTGTGCTTACAGACGAGATTCTGTGAAAGATGTTTAAGGCAATAAATCGAGAGTTTTGTTAGTGTTGTCAACAATCTTTTAAAGAGTAAATGAGTAGTCTGTCATCATATGTGTTCCCTGGGACTTTTGACCCATGACTTTTGTGCTGCTAACATAATGACCTACCAATTAAGCTGCAGTAAGACTTGTTAGGCATCAAGTTTATATTTACATACATTTTTGGCCAAACTTTTCCTTTAAAGAGAAAAATGTTACCACAAATAACACACTTAACAACAAACAGCAAACACAAATTAATTAAAGCTCTTTTACCAGCTTTCTCTTACTCACATAAAGCCCCTGTGTTTTAATACTGTATTTTGCACTTTGAATTGCCTGTCTGACTAAAGGCAGTGAGCATTTACCCAACAGTGTCTGAGGAGGGTCACAGAGACCCCGAGCTCTCCCCCTGCAGCGCCTGGAAACTAAATCAAGTCCGTTTTAAACAGAGGGATCTTGTTAAACTTCATGAACAAGGATCCAAGATAAAGCTAGGAGACCCAAGAGGCAGTCAATAAACAGTGAGAGCACACGGCAGTGTTTGCCAAAGGAAACACACAGCTTAGAGGGGGAAAAGTTAAACTACACACGCTCCCCTTTGCCAGTGTAATGGAGCCTACAATAAAGAAAAATTGTATTTTAAACAAGGTAAAGACCGATAGGATATCCTTGGGTCACAAAAATTATTTGGATAAAAATCATTTTACCAGTCTTGAGTGTCTCGCATGAGAGGAATTCAAATGTGGGAATGTATAATGTCTGCAGAGGGATGACTGGGAAAGAGGAAGTGATGTCACTGGTGATGGAATTAAAATCCACACCACTCAGATAGTAGCTGTATCAGAAATAGCTCCCATACTCTCATTCCCTATTTCCTACATTATTTCACTAACATAGTTCACTTGAAGGAATGCACGGAAACAATTGAGCGAAGTCAGATACCTGAGTGGGCTGCAGGTGCTGCTTTTTCCAGAGACACTATATTGCAGTGCATTAAGGGATAGAATGAGCACACTTAATAATGTACACTATAGTACTGGACACAGTTGACTTCCCCCTCATATAGTGCACTATTTAAGGGTATGGGGGCTTTTTCAGCAATTAGGGCAATTAGAAATTGTGGCATGTATTTTGGTTTGCTTGCTTAGATATTTAAGATTAAGGATATATGTTTAAATGCCAGTAAATTATATGTATGTGTTTATAACAATGGTATGTTATAAATGTTTTTAACTTTAATGAAATATAATGGTTATGCGAGCTCAACTGCAATGGGAAATTTTTCAGCTGAAGCCATAACAATATAAATAATGAAATTTGTTTCCGTTATTTATTTAGTGTTAAATGAAAGCTGTAGTACACACACACACACACACACACATATATATATATATATATTCACACAATATATATATATGCATGTGTCAAAAGAGCAATTACATGCCGGCTTAGTTTATGAAGACAAATGTAGAGCATTTTTCAGAAGCCGATTAACAGACATTTTATCTCATTAGCAATTCAAATGAGTTGAGGAGCAATTAGGCCTGTTTCATGTTTCACATTTCCTTTTGCTTTAAGAACTAAAACCGTTTAGATTTTATTAAAAAGCTACAGTTACAAGCAAACCGGTACCGAAATGAAAATGTTTCTTTTCTTTTTTGTTTTTTGCCCCTCTGAGAGCTTATACCTAATATTTTGTTTCAGACAATCTGTTCAGGTACTTCATAAAGGATTAGACGCCTCGTAAAGAGCACATTCAGTGTGTTTATGTGCTTGGAGGCAAAGAACAGAACTGTCTCATCACTCCCAAAGCTACAATAAAAACAGGTGGCAATAAAGGTGACAACAGCTGGAAGACACTGCAATCATAACAAAGCTGCGCAGCCATCATCCACTGCCTTCCTCCAACCATCAGCTCTGCATCTCCCTCCATCTTCCTGTCCACCTACATGCTCTCCGTCTAGTGAAAATCTACCGATTTCATATTTCATTATCCCCAGTGTGAAGCAGGCTTTTTAATGTCATTTGAAGTTAATCACCACACTGGTTCTGCTCAAAATGAAATCATCCTTGCTGGAAAAATCTGATTAGCTTTCACGGTTCATTTTATAAAGCTGTGTCTGGCATTCCGAATCCCGTCACGGAAACGATTAGCTGTGGTTGCGCATACAGGATCTTTCACTCCGTAGTGCTGTGCACCTTTAACAGGAAGGCCTTCAGTAGACATTTGCGTAATTAATTAATTAAACTGTTTATGTAATTACGCCAAGAATTCATAGCCAGACAGACATATACATTTATTTTGTACTTCACCAGTCTTCAATGGTTATTTACTGCAGTCAGTGGGGCACCATTTTAAGGTGAAAAGAGTGGAGTGTTACGAAACAGCTCAAAAACTGTGACTGACCAATCAGAATCAGGTATTCTATTATTTATCTTTCCCCATTTTTACAGGTATATAATGCACTTGAGGGGTTTACCTCTTAATTTTTTCTATATTTTAGCACTATAGGTAAGTGAGACTTCTATTACCATAGCTTGTCTATACAGTGACTGGATTGTTCCAATAACACAGAGACACTGTGGCTGAAGGTTAAAAATACTAATTATGGAATGCAGCGGATACATAAGAGATACTTATAGGTTTTAAACAGCCTTTACTTTTTACCTGCCTACCACTTATTTTTCTTTTTTGCTCTCTCTCTTATAAAAATTCTGTTTTTATTTTTTTTTTCAAAGACCACTAACACACACATTCCTACCTCTCTGAAGCGCCGAAGAGGTAGAACAGATATAATTTCACAGCTGAGCTGCTGAAGCCACTGAGCTGTGGGGTGTACAAGATTTCACACCTGAGGTTACAATAGCGTTACAGATTGGATCTGTGACTTTACAAAGTGAAGGTATGTGCACTCCCCTGCAGCAAACCCCACCCCCCTGCCCAAAAAGAGTCAGGCTTTCTCAGAACAAAAGCGTACATAACATCCTTTCAATTCTGCCTTAGTGGTTAATGTGAGGGGAATACAGCTCTGGGAAGGATCAAGAATCCAAGGAATTCTGAAGCAAACACATTGATTTTTGTTTAGCAGAAGAGGAAAATCCTGTTAAATTTAGTGTAAGAAACTGGCCAGCTATGGTTGCCAGGAATTCACTGTAATCATACTCATGAAGATACTGTCTAGTGTCATACACACCAAACAGCATAATGACTTAATGCAAAAACATTAAACTGTCTAAAATGTCACTAAAATGAAACTGTCTCTTGGTCTGTATCGCATTTCTCCTCTAAGTGATAAAGGATATCACTATTTCCAAGCTGATCCCATAACTGTATATAGACTTTCACTATGCCACTATGAATACAGGTCTACAGGAGGCTGAGCCATCTCTCCAAAACCACCCTGAGGAGCTGATTATGTAAATGCCAGGCTAGCTAATTAATTGGCAGTCTAAGAGGAGTGCTCGTCTCCCAGACTCTGCATGGCAGAGATCAGTTTCTTGACAGTGAACTGAGGATCGTGCCCAGAGGCAACAACAAAATAACAGAGATTTACAGTGGCTGATGATAATCAAGAACCATAATTGCTTTTTCAATCACAAAGATGATGACACAATCTTGATGTAGAGCATTGTAATTGTGCTATTAATATGTACACTCTCCCAGCACTGCAGCCATCTGTTGTGTAGAGAGAGAGAGAGAGAGGAAGAGAGAGAGAGGGGTGCTTAAAGGCTCTTCAGCACTTTAAGAGGACGTGTTACACAGCTTACTGCTGTCAAAACGAGGTCAAATGTGTATATAATGAGGGCGTTAAATGGCTGGTTAAGAGCAATTTAATCTCTAAGGGGAAACATTGTAATGTAATACAGCAGTGCTGCCGCAGCGCTCCCAATTAAAGATTACAACATCTACAACATCTTTGGTGTCACTATTTCTGATGGCAATGACAGCTAAATGTTTAGATAATTTGATGTTTTAATGTAGTTGCTGTTATTAATGAAAACACTTGGTATTAATTCCTAGGTTTCTCATTGGAGCGTAGCAAACACAGGGGAGTGTACCCATTCAAGAGAGCATTTTATTGGTCAAAACCAATGAGTGCAAGAAGAGTCATCAATATTTTGGGGTTGTTTTTTCAGATAAGGAGAAGACTGTATATTTTAAATTCGTATATCTTCTAAATGTTAATTTTGTAAACTTTTAAGAAGTACACTAGCATATAGATGCCCTCACAGCTAACAAACATGGACTAAAAGCCACAAAACTCCAGTTATGATTTTATGGGATCTTTAGGTGAACAAACACACCATCCAGGTCCTACAAGATTATTTAAACTCACACTGGTCACAATGCTTCAACAAGCTTATATGAGACAGTCTCTGCAGTTCGATAAACACCTGTAACACACAACCGTAACCTCAGACGATCCCTGTTATAGCTTTATTGCCTTCAGTAATGCAGTCACCCAGAGGGACTGATGAAGTCAATGGCAGCCCAGAGCACCTGGCTGCAAATGATTTACGCTTTAGACCACAAGCTATTCTCACATTCACCAGGTGTGGTGGTAACACACTCTGCTCTCTCTCCAGATGGTATAGCATTGAAGAGCCCCTAAGGTTTCTCAGCATCTAATTCCCGCTGCATCCTTGACTGTACTGCAGAGGGGTAACATTCCAGGACTGTTCAGCTCTGCCTGCGATCGTGGGGGTAATTAGTTCGTGCACACCGCAAATTGCAAACTGGCATATGGTAGCTCTCAGCCATGAGTCTACTGCTAACAAAGAGAAGAGTATTTTTCATGGTGCAATCTCCAATCTCATAAACAATACTAAAGACATGATGTAAGGCTCCAGGGTGCCATGAACGCACAGGCATATTGCATTCAGATGGAGCCCATGGGGCCGGAGCTGAAAGATGGTGATTTGATTGCAAGCGTCTGTAAATAGCTTTTGCCAGTTCAGGCAGCCTACGCTGACAACACGATTTGCGGCACAGCTTGTTTTGATTCAGCGGGAAATAAAACACACAAATTCACTGCAATGTCTCGCATTCTGATGCGAGATGTTTTGAATTTCACCAAAGGCGTTCGCCGCTTAGATCAGAGACGCGATATAACCATGTGGGCAAGAGACAAATTCGCTCTCTTTTCCAACTGGCAGGCTGTACAAAGTAACTTGACATAACCGTTTGAACTCGTTTTGAAAGATTGCGTCTCTCTTTGAGGGTCTGTAACAAGATGCAAAGATAGCGAGAACGGTCACAGCCCACAATCTTTAACGGCAAAGATCTGTATCTGATTTAATTCCTCACACATGATCGCCAGCCATTAGCTGATGGAAAGGCACAGGCCAGAACAAATTTTACAAAAGGATGCGGTGCGGCAGGCAAGAAAACACTAAACAGTGAATTATTAAACGAAAGTGCGAATTGTGATTTTAGATTTTAACAGACCTTAGCTAGGCACCGCTAATAGACAAGTATTAGTGGGTTATCGTGTGTCTTACAGCAATTTACTGAATCCGATTTACTGAGACACAGATATTTGGACAGAAAAATAACTTGAAATCAGGTAAAACATTTAAATAATAATAATATTAAACGACCTTGCGAAAAGGCATTGAAGCCTACATGATTTCTTGGGAAGATGATATTTCTGCTTTCTTCACAGTGAACCTAAAAACAAAGGAAAGGTGAAAGCGAGAACACAGCAGATACTGTTTTGTGATAAAGGTGTTTAAACTTGACAGCTTTTAAAGCAGAAACAAAACCGCTGTGATTTCTCCTCAGCTAGCCCGAGGCCACGATCAGAGCAGCTCAGAGTCAAAGCTCTGTAGAAGAACTGAGAATCATTTACAAGTAGAGAGAAAACACTCCGGATGCATATTTTTGCCTCCCCCCACCCCCACGTTTTTCATCTTTTACCACACATAACATCTTTAGTCACCCTGTGGGCAGATGTGCCCTTAGAAGTGATTGTGTGCTGCAGTTTTTGTATCCTTATATAGGAGCATATACAGCACATCACAGCTGCAGGATGTAATATAGCTCTAGAAAGGGTAGAGTAATGCATTTATGGTATTATCTTTATTGTATTATTGCATTTTTATAAATGTGAATTATTGGGGGCTAATTTTGAGGGTCAGGATTAAACAAATTAAATCACACCATTTTATAAAGCTCACATAATACAGAAAAGCCACTGTACTGGAACAAAACCGCATCTGATTGGCTATCATTGATCATACAAATTATAGAAAATATATAAACGTATATAAACCACGTATACTCAGCATGTTGTTATTTTTGGGACCGAATGTGAGTTTCCATGTGACAAGAGTGCCCCCACGTGATCTTGCGTGTAATTACATTACAAATATATATATAGGTTCTGCCACTGACCAGAGAACTTTAAGAGGTAGTTAAACCCTGTCTATACCAAAGAACATACTGTGAATAAAAGTAAGTAAACAAGGCTATAATAAAAAGACGTTTTAATATAAATGTTAAAAACTAAAGACGTTTACAAAACCAATTTAACAAAAATGTGAATTTGAGCTAAGAAAATACTCTTTTAAATACTGGTCTAAAAAAACAAGCAAACCAAAAATATCACTGCTAAGTGTCAAAGAGAATCAGTTCAGCAGTGAAGAGAGAATGATATGCCTAATTCCTTTTAGACTTAAGAATTTTTCACATATAGTCACATATAGAGAACAACATGGTTGTTCTCTGGTCTCTGATCAAAAACAACCACGATCATTCAAATACAAGTATAACATACGTATAAACTGAATCATCTCCGTCATTAACTTCATTCCAAATTCTGACATCACTTGTGGTATTGGCATGTCAAAATGGAGAATTTAGACAGCAATTCATATGTGAATTTGGATTTAAACTGAATTAGTCCCACCACCAGTTCAACAGCTGCAAGACATCAATCATCATAATGCTCTGTTGGTTTATAAGTACATTTCTATAACCCAGAGGCCTGTAACATGAGATTTAAACCTTAAATGGGAATACTTAAAAATGCCCAATGAAAGTACTCAATTAAACCTGTCCTCAGTTCCACTAAGAAATGTTTAAATGTGTGATGTCACAGTGCCTGTGTGCTGAAGCTAATGATGTTCATGAAGGTGGCTTCTATTTGATAGCACAGCTGCACGTTAGGGTCGGCTTCGCCCAGCCCCTTTGCAGATCTCTTGGGCAGAGTGAATCTGGATTCTGATAACACTATTTCCTGTGGCTTCTCTCTCACATACTGGAGCCCCAAATACAAGAGAATTGTTGTAAAGAAACAGGTCACCCAAAAATGTTATTTACTAAAATATAGAAGCAGCAACAACAATGTAAACAATCACTGCAGCACTGGACCAAACGGGTTTATAACTCAAACACAACACAACATTTCTGAATTATGGACAGCTGGGCTAGATGTGAGACTCAGGGCAGATGAAGTTATCAGTTATGGAATCCTCACACAAAACTGTCCTATGGCCTTTTGTGGCTTACCCTCCTAAAGTAACCATTTAAAAGCTCAGGAAACCTTTGCAGGTGTTTTGAGGTAATTAAATGATTAGGGTGTGACCATGAGTTTCCAATATTAAACTTTTTCACAATATTCTAATTTTCTGAGACAGAATTTTGGGTTTTCCTTATCTGTAAGCCATAATCTTCACAATTTCAAGAAATAAAGGTTTGAAATATTTTACTCTATGTGTAATTAATCTATATAATATATGGGTTTCATATTCTGACCTGAGTGTTAAAAATATTGACCTTTTTCATGATATTCTATTTTTTTTAAAGCCATCTTTAATGCAGGATACTTATCTCTGTATCTATTCTTGATTGACTGAAACAAACAAATACAAATTAATTAACAGAACTATTACTTAGAACAAAAATCATTTAATTTAACAACTGTTAGTGTTGGACAAATACAGGTCAGTTATAATTAGACTAAGATTTCAATCTAATAGCTCAAAAGAATTTGCTGTACCCTTACGAAAATTAACCATGGTTTAATCATAGTAAAAGTGAAGCATGTTTTTTTGTATAGTTTACCATTTGTATAACCAAAAAAATGGGTTTTGCAAAAAAACATGGTTTAACTATGGCTAGTATACAAAATCATGGTTAATCTGTGGATACCATGTTTTTTTTTTGTTTAATTTGTAGTAAAACCATAGTTATTTTTCGTAAGGTAACTTTACTACTGTTTGCCAACATACAAGCTTGCTAGTTAGAATATGGCTAAATGACTTTTTAAACGTGCACACTCGTGAAATGCATGTTCTTCTCTGTATACAATTAATAATTCGTGTAGTATTTATTCGTGTAGTAAAACTGTTAAAATAAAATACATCAAGAGCGACCTGCTTCTGCCATCCTCACCTGTTCCACACCACTTTGCTTGTTCTGAACTGTATGCGTGTGATGTGACATGGGGCGGGGCAGCATGACACGTCACACTCCACCTGAGTTCGCTCGATGTCTTTTTGTCTGATGCCTTTTAATCTGAGTCCGTTGCGCCTGATGTCTTTTTGTCTGATGCCTTTTAATCTGAGTCCGTTTCGCATGATGCCTAATAAGTCTTTTAATCGCATGATGCCTAATAAGCCTTTTAGTCTGAGGCATGACGCCTTTTTATTGTATGACTGAGGTCTGAGGATGTCCAAAATGTACACCGTACATTTGCTCTCTTTTAAAAAAATAAGCATACATCCATTCAAATTTAAAAACAATTAAGTGAAACAATTGAAGAATCCACCCACTGGCAATGAAAGGGTAAATATCTTTGGTCTTATTGGTTACATCAGCAGCAGACACCTGCCCCACCTGCACCAGCAGGGACATGACATCATAGAGTAGAGAAAGAGCTTTGCAGAACACAACCAGACAGGGCAGCGTGAGCATGACAAATGTGAAGCGCTCGGCATGGGTCAGCGCCGCAAAAGATGCAGAATGCATCAGTTACTTCATAATATTAAAATGAAGTTAGTTTGAGGAGGAAGTTGTTTCTGAGAACAGGTGCACTAGACAACAAAAGTAATTATCCGATAATGCTAAATCCTGCAGGAAATTGCAGGATTTAACAGTGCGTAAGACTCCTCTGCTATTCCATTCAATAAAACATAATAAACGGATAGTGATGCATAATTTATAAATACTGCAGATGAAGTTTCTGTCATGTGACGTGAAAAAAATGGCCAGCAGAGGGCAGTGTGTACAAAGGTAACAGGTGAAATTTGCGGACCTTGGTTTTGGTTACGAGGAAGGTGAAGGTCTGAGACCTCCAATTACGGATGTTATTTTTAGACACTCTTTATTAAAATGCCAACCTTAATAAATTAACAAGGACAGAAGCCAAGATAAATTGAGGATGGAAGCGAGATAAAGAAACACATGAAAGAGAAATAAAGAAACAGATGAAAGAGAGTTTATTCTACCTGTAAGGAGGGTACCCATCACACTAATGGCGAGGTGTGCCACACAATGAGATTTGGGCAGGGCGTATTGAGTGCACAGATGGGACAACAGCTCTATGGCGAACATCTGTGCCAGACAAAACAAAACTCCCATTAGCATGAAGCTCAGAGGTCGACCCTGAGGGCTCGCACCATGTGTCTCTGATTTTCAACTGTAGTGCAATGGACACCCCTATTAACTTGCTTACAGATTTATTCCTCTCAATGAAATTGTGCTACTGTATATATTATAATAAATGATGTATTCACAACCTAATCTGTTGCTTACATTAACAGCATTATTTTTGGGCCTCACTGCTACATTCAGAATGTTAAGAGTGTGCTCTTATAATGCTCTACATGGCACCTTGATAGGCAGAATAATGTTTTGAAACACAGATATAATGTTTTGGAGATGTGTCAAAGGTTCAGTCTTATTTAAGGACCCAGCTGTGTATGTCATAATGTGGTTGGGAGATCACCTGTTTCTTCAGCTGTGGCTAGGCTAGCAGTTCTGGGATAAAGTCTAGACAAATGCGCATGGAGGGAATTCCAATGACTGTTAGAGGGAGCAGAGTCTGTGGATACCAGTGGACTCTCAGAACCAGAATTACTGTAGAATAGGATATTGTACTGTAGGAATAACTCGCTTTTCCTAGTCATTTCCAACTATCATAAAGTATGTAAAAGTTAACTAAGACCTGCTGAATTTATTTTCCAGAACTATCATTGTAATGGTGACACAGTCAGTTACCTGGAAGTCCACTAGTTTGGCAATTTTGGGGTCTGTGATGAACATTTGGTGCAGCAGACAGCAGATGAGGCACTGCACCTCCCTCAGGTCACTGAGCAGAACGCTCTCAGCCTCACGCTCCTCCTGAGACCCGCGCCCAGTCCCTGCATACCACACCTGCTTCCGCCTGGGAATACCTGAAGCGGGCTGAATGCTCTTCAACAGGCTGTCTGCTCCATCTCCTCCCAGCTGCAGCATCTCCTGAAGGGACGGCAGACACCTCCAGCAGGATCTGCACTGCTGCGCTGTCCTGGAGAACACAAACATGCCAATTAACTTATTAGTTTGTGACTATAAGAACTATTACTTGCCATTCTTCTTTAAGCCGAGACTGGAGGGCATATGTGTCTACCTGAGCAGCCAGGAGAACATTCTTCACATCTTCTCTGGTGACCTCAGGTGCATCTGGTTGGCTGCTAAGCCTGAGGTAAGAGACGGTCTGAGTCTGTCACTCAAATTCAGTCGTCTTTAAGTAGGTGTTAAGGTAGGCCTTGGATGCCAGCAGGTACCCACTAAGCATGTAAAAGTGATGTCCATCAGTGGAGGACACCTGGAGAGGAACACAGGTCGAGTATTAATGTATTTGAGAAGTGCAAGCCAGATTCAAACTCACATTGGCTGCATAAGCACCAAGGCTTAATGCGTCCAAGCGTGTGTGCTAACAACTAGGCCAAAACTTGGTCAAATCAGATAAAAATTTTCTTACAATTGATCTGTGACCTAGAAGTAGTTTAAAATCTTAAAGGTAGCATTAAACCCATTAGATGATCAATAACACATGACACCTAAAGACTCTAGGGTCACAGTGCAGACCGATGGGTGGGTCCACCATCAGATCATTCTGAGTGTATCTCTGCTGCCTGAGGAGCTTTGCTAGGGTTGCAGTGTGATTACTGTCATCACCCACAGTCTAACACACAGAAGGACACACATAATGACACACAGACTCAATGTGGGTGTTTAAGAGAGATATGGATCTGTATTTACTATAGCACATGAGTCAAGAGAAAAAATCTCACATCTGTGGCATGGCTGTATTCAGTACCATTTAGAGCTTTTTGCAGTCTGTAGGATCCTGCAAGAAATGCCCTCCACCAGGGGCTGCCCCATGTTGGCAGTCAGAGCCACAGCGTACAGGATCAGATCTCCTGCTAAGACCAGAGTCAAGTGCTCCAGGACATGCTGCGGTCTGGGCCCACCAAACATAACATTCTGGAAAGCTAAGAAATAAAGTTGGGCTGTTAATTGAGGTTACAAAGTATAAGAGGTATAGATAATGGATGGCTGTTCATCATTTTAAAATATTTAATTCTTTAAGTGTTGAAAAGAGGATTCACCGATCACCACAACAGCATAACACTCTCTTAGCCAATCAGCAATAAGGGGCGTATGTGACAGCTGTTAGTCAATGTCAGTGTCCATATAGTGTTCATTATTTTGAGAGCAGAGCATTGAAGAGAGGGGTGTGTATGTTTGGCTAACGATTTTAAATATCAACAGCGTTTTTCAAATATAGCTTACAAATGATCAATATTTGCTGACAAAGCAACCAAATACAGATACAAAAATACAGATATAGATACAGAATTGTCACAGAACATTGTGACAATTAAGTAAAGCATTAACAGACATTTCAAAAAGTGGCTTTAGAAGATATTTACATATTAAAATATATTGTTTATTTCTAATGAACACGTACGTTTATGCATAAAAGGTATGAAACTGACAGCTTTATTATGTAAAATAATTACTCTGTTCTGGCTGTTAAGCTTGATAAAAGGGATCAATTCTTTTATTGGCAACAATTAAAAAAATATCAGCAAGAAAAGGTCAAAAGGTATGAGACAATGTGAAGATTATTAATTTAGGATATCTCAGCCAAATTTCTCAGAAGCCGCAGCCGCGAGAGGATCGATTAACTGACGAGGATCGAAGCCCTGTAGAGATGCAAGTCTATCAGAGCAGCTATTCACAAACACATCAACGGCTTCCGACTTATCGCTCCACAGGTGCAAAACTGAGTCACGCACACAAAAGGTCACGCTACAACAACAAACTAGTCATATCATAGACTATAATAAACGTCTGCCATCTCCTCCGGCACTGAAGGGCCTTCTTGAGTCTCTTAATGCTTAGTTCTGTAGTCCAGTTAACTGTAGTGTGAAATTTATTTGACGGGTATGTCATACAGCAGGAGGCGTGCTAACTGCCTGACAGAATCCACCTGTAATGTTTTTATTTACATACAGACTGAGGCAACATAGACCTGCATCCTCACATCAGGGCTGTGATGTTCATGGTTCTCTAAGTTAACAGGGGATTGTGTGTGTTCGCACTGTCTCACAGCTGTCTGTGAGTATCTGCAGGATGAGGAGGTCAGCAGCATCTTCCTCAGTAGACGCAGAAGAGAGAGAGAGAGAGAGAATTGAGAATTGATTGAATTGAGAGATTGATGAAACAATCACAAAGGGGCTCAGTTACATACAAAGGTACAGCAGCAAAAATAGCCTATTTAATTCTAAGGGTCATAAAAAGGTGTAAAATGATCTCGTAAAAATACATGATTATGGCTAAGTTATGATTCTGGGAAATTAAAAAGCAGCGGGTGCTGATGGTGGCCGTGGTTTACCTTGCAGCTCCTGCTGCAGGCCCTGGGGGATAAGGTGTTTGATGGGGATCTGGTCCATCAGCGCTGCAGAGTAGGGCTTGGGCTTCTTCTGCATCAGTGCTGGGAACACAGAATGCTGCTTATCAGAGGTGTTTGTTAAAAACAGGCCTATGTGGTGCGGTTGAGTACAGGTGATTTTTCATTGTGTTCAGTTCATTAGCACAGCCAAAGGGCATCATTACTCCAGAATGATAGAGGAGAGGAGAGGCAGAGAGATTAAATAAGCACAGCAGTCTGGGAAGGGCTGCATGCAGAAACAGTGAAGGGTAACTGCTCTGATAACTGATGAGAGGTTTGCAAAGCAGACAGTTAAACTGCAGGTGACTGGTGCAAGATTGACGCAATGCAATATGTAAAGAGGGAAGTTGTGTGGCTCTCATCCTAATATTATAATACAGGGATTAGAAGCATCTTGTATTATCATGCAAGTCATTTTATATTATTGTGGCAACATTACATTTGTTTAAATGTAAACACTTGTTTATATATTACATAATCATGTGGTGATCGTTGTTTATGGATAAAAAAACTAATATGATCAATCAGTCTATAAATTACTTAAGCAAACACATGACCCAAATGTGTTGGGTGTGTGGGTCAGGTACCTAATGCCTTTGTATTAGCAAGCACAGCTTCCTCATAAGACAGGATATAGTAGAGAATGAGCAACTGAGTGGTGATTGTGTAGCGAAAAAAAACTTTCCCTCCATCAGTCTGAATGAAAGCGAAAGAGAGAGAAGGGGAGTAGGGGTAGAGACAGAAAGAGGTCAAACTGGGGTTAGAAGGAATATGAAGCACAGGAATAAGTGGCTCTATGATCTATATTGGACAGAAGTGAATATAGGATGTATGGTGAATATGACATATAATATATCACAGATCACCCAGGACACAGCTTTAATAATATTACACATCATTTGTTTTAAATTGTTTTTTGATAGATGCATAAATTAAATAGATTATTAGTAACCCTCTGAAATTTTGTGAACACCAGGCTTGTACATTTATTGCAATATGCAGATGATGTTTGTCTAAAAATATCCTTATAATATCCAATAATATCTTCCCACTGGTTTGAGTTGGCTCATTTTTGTTACTGCAGGGCAGTCATTTATCACAGTTCAAAAAATGTAACATGTAATATCACTGCAGTGACTTCATTTTATAACTTTCTTTCTGGTGATTTTGCAATTTATGCAGTCTATGTGATGTAAAAGATAATATGCTCCCAAGTTCTGGAACACATTAAGTATTTCCTGTTCTGTGATTGGCTGGTCGGTGGCCTCAGGGTTGGTCTTGGAAGCAGGGGTCAGGATGAAGTTAATATAAACATTGATTAATAGAAGCAGCGTAGAGTGTAGGAGAGTGTAGAGTGGAGTGGTTGTCTCACACAGCTGTCTGAAGATCCAGTTCTGAGAAAAGAAGAATCAAACAGAACCAATGGGTGAGAGAAGACAGAGAGAGCGAGAAAGGATTTACACAACTACAAAAAAGAGTTATATACTAAAAGAAAAGGGAGAAAAACGTTTAAAGAAGGAAACAGAACACAGAGGAAATTTAAAGAACACAACACACAATCACAAAGAAAGAAAGAAAGAAAGAAAGGATAGAAGAAAAGGAAGGAAGAGAGGAAGGAAGGAGAAAAAAACATAAATAAGAAACAAAAAAAAGAGACAAAATCTCTCAGAATAAGTGATTTATCCCATCATCTACCTGGGGCATCTCAGTGATTAAATCATCTTTCCAGCTGAACAGATCAATAGCTATAACATGCCTTACTGACTCTAGAGGAGGAACATTCCAATCTTTAAGGCTGACGATGTAATCGTGAGGAAACATTCTGATTAAGTGAGTTTTGCACTACCACATTCAAAAACCACATCCTTAATTAAATCAATGGAGTGTCTTTCCATGAGTCAGGAGAGAAGGTAGTCAGTCAAACAATAGAACTCAACAGATTCAACTCAATATTATAATTGAACACAGTCAGTAGAGTTATGTGGTGGCGTAATGTGGCATAGTGTGCTTTTTTAGAATAGAAAAAATATTTAAAAAAAACCTAATTAGAAAGAATGACAAGAATAGAAAAATAGAACAGAAGAATAGAACAGAATGGAATAAAACAGAATTAAAGACAAATATAACAACAAACAAGAAATGAACAGAACAGGAAAAAATATAACAGAAGAAACAGAAGAAAGCAGAAAATGAAAGACTAGAATATAAACAGAACAGAAAAGAATAGTCCAGTTTACTTTTATAGACACTTTGTGCTTGGCGAAGGCTCTGCCACTCAGCAGCTGATATATGCAGTGAATGGGGAGGAATCCTGTGATGTTTGCACTCAGGTTATTGCTTACTGCCACCCTCACTGCTTGAGCTGTGACCACCTGCATCACATCACAACACAAGCAAATACACACACACACACATACAGGGCTGTGTCAGGTCATTCTCTGTTACAGGCATCAGGCATTTACCTGACATCTTATCCATGACAACTTACAAAATCTGTACTAGACTGTCGTGTTCAACAGATAGCAAACAGGTAATTCTGATAGTTAGGATATATCTCTAAAAGTGCTTATAATAATATGACAAGCTGTTCTTAATTAAAATGATTTCTCTGGTGCCCACACAGTTGCTGCAATATGTCAAGTAGATTGCACAAACTCTGAGATCAGCAACACTAAAAAAACTGTAATTTTAGATACAAAAATATTTGTTTTGTTTTGGTTCTTATCATATATACAAATAAATGTAAACTGAATTAAAAGGCAAGGAAAGAATGTTAAGAAAGAATTACCTGTTCTGTGAAGATGTCCTGAGTGAAAATGTTCTTAATTGAGCTGGGTCTGATGGTGACCTGTGGAAGGACAAGGAGTTTAAGATAGCAGAAGATCCATTTCTCCAGTGAAAAATCCACGTGAGTTATTACAAAAATTTCAAACCAATATGAAGATTTCTGAATGTAATGTAGAAAGCGAGTCATTCTGTCTAAACAAACCCAGAGGAAAAACTGCTTCTACTGCCTGTGAGTCATATATCTGTAGCACATCAATAATGCACCACTCAGCTAAGGGCAATTACAAATCACACAGACTTGCTTTAGACTTCTGTGGGATGTGCATGTTCTCCACTGACTTTTTAGATGCGAACAATCAATAAATCCACCAATTAACAACATCTTTTAGAGAGTGTACAGTACAGGTAAGTATAGCAGACGCTTTCACTTCGAGAACTAATTCTGGACTGCACCTGATGTTGACATTTAAGCCCAAAAGTAAACAGGACTAAGCACTGCTTCTGCTACATAAGAAATTATAATTGTGTTTATAGAAAAACAAAACATAACCCTCAAAACCTCTGGAGCCTGCAACCAATCCATAAATCTGCTCTGCTGTAGGCAGCAGTATTAAATAGTTATGTTTCAAAAGCTAGTAAGCTGCCTATCTAGAACCCTGACCTTCAAAAGCCTTATTCGGACGGGACTTTTTTTCTTTGGGGACAAAATTATCAAAGTGTATTTATGTTACGCAGGTAGACTTTGTGCATCTAATCCAGTATGAATGTACTACAGTACAGACCCTCTGATGGCTTTAGCTCACCTTCATCCCCAGAGTGGAGCAAACCAGCTCTATGATGGCACTGAGCTGGTTGCTATGGAAATACATGGCAACCAGTAATAGCATCTCTCCACCGGCAGCACTAAAAAGAACATACACAGGAGGAGAGAGAGACAAGATAAAGAACAAGATAAAGAGAAGAGAAGGAAACAGAAGAAAATGAATTTAAAGATTACATTAAAATGGGAATTTTGTGTTTTTAGTTCATTTCTTTCAGCTCTAAGGTCATTTAAATGCTACTGCACTCCTAATTGCTGACCAAATTAACTTTATTAACTACACCTAAATTTTACAGTCTATCTTTTTTAGGTAGATAGATAAAAAATTAGAGAATAAGAATGCCCCTCCCGCAGTACATGTGGTATTACAAACTAGCAAGTTGCAAAAGTGATTGAAAATGGCTTTACATAGAATACATTGTTATAAATGAGAGTGACAACCCGTATTCTATAACCAAAGTCCTTGTGAACTTCTTTTATTTTGAGTTAAATACAGACACAAGTGATATCAACCCCCAGCCTCACAGTGGCTCCAACGTCTACCACACACACTCACTCACATATAGGCCCTTTATTTGTAAATGTATACAGTGGGGATAAGCAGGTCATGAGGAAGGCAAGCTGGAGGAGAGATGACTTATAACCTATCAGCTGCTTATTTGTTATTAAACTGAAAAAGCCTGTCACTGCCTAACCTCCGCATAACCCCATCTGTTTCCATTTTATCACTTATGCTGTTTTTTCCCCTCTTTTATAAGCATGAAATTGTCTAATAGATTAAATAAATTGAGCATGTGTTACCCCAAAATGTTCTGTGTTTTCCCATCTTCCAGGCTGTACAGAAGCTCTAAAATTCATATCCCTTTACACCTTCCCATCAGCCCCCAATCACACCCTGTGCCCTTATACCGCCCATCTGGAGAACAGAAGCGGGGCAGAGTGCATCACTCGACAGATGGGCAGGTCTTACATTGCTAATAATTACGAGTGCCAAACCCAAAGTATGGGAAAATAAATCATAACTTAGTTTTGATTCCAAGAGGCCAAAAACAAAATGAATTGCCTTACTAGGTAAACAAGATAAATGGTTTTTAAGTGAGAATATGAAGTTCAGTTTCCTATAATTGAATTCTCCTCCAGAAAATAGCTGGTGTATTTAAAATGCTAAGAATGTAAAAATGGATTTATGAGTTTGTTATAGAAATGAAGAGTTTGTCCATCAGGCTTGCCGTGCCTCTCAAAATACTCTTCCACTTTAATCATCCAGCTGAGCCACATTACCATCATACCATCAGCTGCTCCTGTTCTGGAGTACTGCAGAGAGAGCAAACAACAGCAATGATCAAGCACCCGAGCTTTACTCTACACGTTTAAGTCAATTTAACTGCACAATATTGAACCCGAGTTAAATGAAAACAGAAGTGTGTAATTTGTTTGTTGTTAAAATACTTGCTCTTAGCCCAGCTTAATGTGCAGAGACTACAAGTAATTTGTAACCATTTGTAGGCTGATTTGCACAAAAAGTGTAAACAAACACTCTGGCTGTCTGGTGCTATCAAAACATTGTTCTGTTTATTTGAGTATTAGACCAACAAACAACACCCAGCAACAGTATTCAGGGAGCATGCAACAGTGTCGAGAAAATCTGTTGGCAACCTCCTTTTGTAGTAATTTCATTTTATGAGCAACTGATGCAGAAAGTACCTGCTATAGCTTTTAAAATGATTTTTATAAAGCCAATCAGCCTCACACTGAACCGAATTGAGCAATAGGAAGTTAGATTAAGTTCAGAACCGATAAACACATAATAATGCTGTTCATTCATCTTTATGGCGGGAGTTAAATATCAAATGGTGCACCTGACGGGTGTAGGAAATGCCAACAGTTTGCAGAAGGACAGAGAGATGAAGTAAACGCCTGTGGGCGTGGCTGGCTGGTCATTAGCTGCAACAGTTGCTCTGCCTCTTTATCTGTGGGCCTGCAGAGAGCAACCAATTACCTTAATAATGACACACTTTTATTAGTGCGACAAACTACAGATTTTCAAAATCGACCCAAGTCAGTTAAATCAGGTTAAGTGCTTTGCTCAAGAACATAACAGTGAAGACTCATTGCAGGGACCAAACCAGCAACCTTCTGGCTACAGTGAACCACTACACCACAGCACCTCTACCAAGTTTTGAGAGCGCAGTAGAGTCTCAGCAATGCGCTGGCTTTTACCACATGCTCCTTCTGCAAGCCAGAGTACCCCAGGCTGCTGTCGGTGTCCATATCACTGTCATTGGGAACGTGGGTGCTGCGAGAAAGAGGCACGATGGTCACCAGCTCCAACAGCAGCTGCCTCCGCATCTACCAGAGCACAGAGCTGCTCTCTTTTGCTCTGGAAAGTATATGAAATTATGTACATATCAATGTGTTTTACATTTACAAGAGCAAGCATTTCTCAACCCATCAGGGGCAATCACATGCTGACCATTGCGAATGAACATAAACTAGGTGTGCACTTTTCTATTAGTGCCCAGCAGCAGAAAGATACCAGAGGACTGACCGGTTCATCTGCTACATCTGGCTTATGGTCTAGTGTCAAAGCCACACCCAGACCTGGCAGGTGACACTCCGCCACCTGTGAAAGCACACAAGTCGAAATTTTTGCTATCCTACTACAGGAATTTTTGAAGTTGTGAATTCTGTGAACTGGCCTACAAAGTTACTACAAAACCAGTACTTCTAGTAGCAGTTTACTAGCTTGTACAAAAGTAATGTCAAAGTAATGACTTCATATTTTTACATATTTTTTACATTTTTCCTCCAGTTCTTATATAATTTTCCTGTTCTTTTTTCTATGACTGCATGCACCAGCCTGATCAATACTCAGTGCTGCTAAATTCACACTCAGCTGTGATCACTGTAGCTGTGACGCATTACTAAGCTTCACAGGTAATCTAGTGGTGGATGCTCACCACCATAGCCCTGATGTTGTGAGGGGCCCCCAGAGCCTGTGAGGGGCCCCCAGAGCTTTGAGGGTCTCATTTTATTTCTCTCTAAATAAAACTTTTTGTGAATTAAAATGACTCTTTTGTGATTTTAACTACTGATGACAGTTTACTCTGCGAAACGATTATAGAATTATAGACTCTCATGACTGTGTGCTGGAATGATATTAGTTTCAATCACCTCTTATGAAAAAAGTCTGAGAGAAAATGCGACCGAGCCTCTGACAATTTATGCTGCATCTGATTACAGCAGATCTCTACAGACAAGCTCTTTCCCTTAATGATTCAGCCTTGAGCTGAATACTCTCCCAATGAAAGATCCTGTCTAGGTAATGAGCCCCGAGAATTGGCCATTCAATAATATGAAATGTTTCAAACTGGCTCTGAATGGAGCCTCACACAAATAAGCTATTGACTCAACAAGGACCAGACACTGATAAAAAGATACCAGAGGCTCAGAGATGTTTTTATTTCCAGTTAGATTATCTCTGTGGAGAACACACACACACAGTCAGAGGTGCGCGAACACACGCAAGTCCAATTTGTGCGTAATCAGCAGCCAAAATAAAAATGAAAATTTGGTGCTTCTTGGATGATCATGAAACGGCCAAATAGGCACAAAACTCCAAGTTTTATGCAGCTGTATACAGCAAATGATGTGAGAGTTTTGGTATAAAAAAGAAAAATCAACAATTAACAACATTCTGAGCTTAAAAGCATATCCAGAAAACCTTGCTGTAACTGAAAAAAGGCATTTGCAGTATTTTAACTTCTGTAATCCAAGACATTTATGAGGAAAACAATATTCAGCAATAAAACAGGGCGGGACAATATTTTTTTCCATGGAGATTTCATTGGACCCTGAAGAGTGGGCGACAGTTTCAACAGCAGGTAATTGGTTAATATTATTCTTCTCCATCTGCACAGGCTCAGTTATAGCAGCAGAAAATAAGTTGTTTTAGAGATAGGTAAAGCTTGTATGAAGATGAGAAAGAGATTATGAAAAGAAAACATTTGTGTAATAACAAATCTTACACAGAAAGCCCAGGAACAGTTATTACAGTCTTACAGTAAGGAAGCAATTTTCTTACATGGATTTACAATTTAATCAGATCAGAAGAAGAGAAGAGTTCTCATGCTAAAATTACATGCAACACTATTTACCTTGAATACAGAGAGTATTAGCCACCTCCTCCTGGCTCACAGGACTCTCGAAATCTTGAATCGCCCTTCTGTGGAACAGAAAATATACTTGATTCTGTGACAAAAAATGTTTTACATTAATTGATTTACAAACACATATTAAATCGCCAATAAACATGAGGAAAAATATGCAGGTAGTCTTTAAAACTGTTTTTAGGTGTGATGACAAAATCTGATATCAACTAAGTTGCATAGGCCTTATATTTAGAATTTGAAAGACAGATTTTTATGCAGGAACCAATAAAGACACAGAACCTTGTTTATAATGGCCAGCAGCTCACAAAAAACAGTCTTTGAGTCCTCTGAGAGGAACACTGTGTTCAAACTCCAGAGTCTGAGAGATCAGGACACTCTCACCATTAGAGCCTCCACCCTTATGCCTGAGGAAAAGATGGAGAAACAGACAACATTTCAATATAAAGACTGTGTGGTAGATTCAATTAGTTCCTATTATTTTACAATACGTATTTTACAAATTGTACCATTTACAGCTGCTTTAAAAATCCTAGTGAGATAGACGTCTGCCTAAACATTATTTTTAGACATCATATTTCTAGACATACATGATGTCTAAGTAGGCCGTTAGCAAGACCTTTTAAACTCTTGTCTTCTCATTAATCTATACCACAGAAACTTTAAGCAGCACTCCACAACCAACTAAATCAAAGAAAGCTGTATTTTAACAGAAGCTAATAAATATGCAAGTGACATTTTTTGCCTAAAACAAGATCAATCATCAGATATGCATACACAGTTTAAGGCAGCAGTGCTACAATGGAATTTACCGCCTCAACAGCAGTCGCAGGACCAGCTTTTTGTCCTGCGCCCAGGCATTGCTTTGATCCCCAGGGACACAGAGAGCCATCCTTACCAGACAGGGCAACAGGGCAGCAAAAGCCTCAGCTTTGGGTGACTCAGAAGCACAAGTCTCACCACATCTACCTTTTGCGTGGCCTCAAAGTCATACAAGATCATAAAATGAAGGATTGGCGTTGTCCGTCATTTTGCTGAAGGGAAAGAGGGAGTAAAAGAGAGATACCTGAAACAGGGCTCGCAAAATCGCTAGCCCGACGTGCCGGGGCTATTGTCATCCAGTCGGGCTACCAAAATGTATTTCCGCCCTGCCCGTCGGGCTATCTTATAATGAGGAAACGTATATTGCAATGCTTTAGCATTCTCTCACAAATTTAGTCGGGTAATAAGTTGAATGTAATTTGCGGGCATCGGGAGCCATCAGTATGTGGGGTATTGAAATCGCGTTTGAATGCGCGCCTGCTTTTAACTTCGCGATCGCGCTAAGTGCGTATCAGTGACGCTCGTCCTGTCAGTCATTATTATCCTTACTTGGCAAGTGAAATCTACCGCAGCAAGATTAAACATGTGATAGAGATTGCATGCGCAGTGGAGAGAATTGCGAAAATCGCTGATAGCTATGTGTGTGCATGTGTGAAAATAAGATGCATGGCATTTACGCAGGCATTTCAGTTCTGAAGTGCAGACCGATGCACAGAAAGAGAAAGATAATGAAGGAGATTATGGAAAGCGGTTTTGTATTTTAATGCCCCAAGCGGTACTCATCGTAATTGCATACTAGTAACAATTAAATTCGAGAGCTCTCTGCAATTGCAATTACTCTCTAATTCAGTTAGAAAGCTCTACAATTACGATTAGAGAGCTCTCTAATTCATTTAGAGAGCTCTACAATTGCATTCTTACTAGTAACAAATGAATTAGATAGCTCTCTAATTCAATTATAGAGCTCTACAAATATGATTAGAGCTCTCTAATTCAGTTACAGAGTTCTGCAATCCAGTTGATATTAGTAACAATAACGATTAGAGAGCTCTTTAATTCAATTATTACTAGTAAGAATTATAATTACAGAGCTTTATAATTGCATTCGTACTAGTAAAAACTCATTAGTTCATTCATTAGTTGCAAAACAGACTAACGCTTCTCTAAAATCCCGTCTACGGTGAATTGCAATTCAAAATAAAGGTCCCTCGCGTGGTTCGCTATTATCCTTAAATATATTTACAGACTTTGGAAGCATATTGTATTCACATTACTCTAGTATTAAGATGACGACAAGGATTTTATTAAAATACTATATTTAGTAATTATATTCAATCACCTTGAGTATTGTTAAATGTAAGAGCTAAGAAAAGTCACAAAATTTCAATAGATTACTGAAATATAAAAGAAGAGGACAGACTGTAGTATTGTATAAAAAATATATTTTGCATTGTGCATTCTTCTCTAAGCCATTTTCTTAAACGTGTTTCTGTTTATATACTGTCGAAGTATATTAATAAAGGCAACAGGTCTTTATCATAAGATTCAGATCATTTAGTTTTATTTGTTTTTTCCACTATTCTAATTTGTCTGCAAACTTCACCAGCCAGCTTTTCGTGCAGGGGCGTAACAACATTTTTTTCAAATTTGAGTATATCACAAAAACAGGTTCCTGTAAGCTATCAGTAGGGTGCTCTAAAACGCCAATTGGTATTCTATTTAGAATTTACTATATAAATATGAGGGTCACATCACCTGACAGCTGTCCTCCCAATGTAAAAGTTTATGGCGGGATGTATTTACATTCATGCATTTGGCAGACGCTTAAATCAAAGGCAAAAAAATGAAATGTTAAGTTAAACAATAAGTATGTATCCTTCAAAACCAAACTCACAATGTCTGGACTGCTGATATATCGCGTTAGCCAAATTAACGTAGAGGGATGTATGTGCGCTTTTGTTGTTGACGCCAGATGCCTGATGAATATGCATAAGACATGATTAGTGTAATAAGCTGATGCAGAATAGAGACAATTGCAATTGGAGAGCTCTCTAATTCATTTAGAGAGCTCTGCTATTATGATTAGAGAGCTCTGCAATTACAATTAGAAAGCTCTACAATTGAACTATTACTATTCATGTCTCAATTAACTTCCATTCATTTTTAATTACAGAGCTCTCTAATTCAATTCTTACTAGTAACAATTATGCTTAGAGAGCTCTACAATTCATTTATAGAGCTCTACAATTCCAGTTACAGAGCTCTGTAATTTAATTCTTACTAGTAAAAAAAATCTAATTAAAGATGTTTGTAATTAAAGATATTGCAGAGCTCTCTTATTAAATTAGAGAGCTTTTCAATTACATTCTTACTAGTAAGAATTCAATTAGAGAGCTCTTTAATTCAAATAAAGAGCTCTGCAATTAAACATATCTTTAATTCGATTTTTTACTGCACCCGCAGGTTTGTGTAAGAACATTGAGAACATTATAAAACACTATAACCGAAATTTCAATTATAACCTAAACTATACGAAAATATTATATAATATACTGTTTATGGGTCTCATTGCAATTAATTAATTTCAGTTCCTTTCAGTTTTAGAACTCAAATCAGATGTCATATCACAATATATAATAATGGTTAAACAGCTTAATTTGCTTTATAGTACATTTATTATAATTAATATAGTTTTTGTAATCATATAAAATAAAGCTTCTTTGCCTTAACTATTTGAAATTCATATATGAAACAAATGTTTAAATGCATGTCTTGATAAATATACAACACTACCAGCTATTTAACTGTGTAACTTATGCTGTATGTAGAAAACTGCTGTAGACGTCCACGTCAATCTAATACAACAGTATATATGTGTTAAGCGTGTTAAAGCGGAGTGAATCACATTACCTAAAGTTTACCGGTATCCTTGTAGTTACAATAGAAACTCGAACCCCAGCAAGGCCCGTGAGGCCGCGGCCTGATTCTCACGGCCACCATAGGTTGCGCTGTGTCGGTTTGAGATTCACAGAGAAGCTAAAAGGACAGCTACTAGCGCTATCCCACAAACCAAAAGATCCATTTACGTCCATACTGTACGTACAATAAGTGTGTTTGTCCCTCTAGACTACACTTATGCTGTATTAATTAACTATGTGTCCGTTTGGCTTTTTACAATGAACAAGCTACAATGTCACAGCACAAGCTCTCTCACATCTCTCCCCTGCTGTGTACAAAGCAGAGTCTGGCTGCTTTTCAATACCTTGTCAGCCGCCTACCCAGACAACACTATCTGGACATCATAAGTGTGTTAAAATGTCTGGTAATTATGCAAGAAACAAGATCTAAATTATTAGATCAATGCAACCATGGGTTCCATGAAACAAAATATGGTATTGCGTGGTATGCAAAACAGTAGCTGTACTTTACAGTTTCCAACCAGCTTTGTTAAAGCGTTGTTACAGTAGATTAACTACAATATATCATGCATTCTTTAGAAAATGGATGCTTCTGAAATATGTTAGGCCAGTTAGTGTTAGTAAAACCTCAGTAAGTGTTCTGGCCCTGGTGTGATACACTATAGTTTTACATACATACTGTAACAGACCTGCATATATTTGGAAAGCATATAGTCTAAATGTGGGATGTAAGAGAAATCCCAGGGTCTTTGAATATCAGCATACAGTTTATTATGAACAGAGTAAGATACAGAAAATAGATCTTTCTCTGTGCACAAACACTGAATCTCCAACAGGAACCAAGATCCAGTTTTAAAGTGCATTTGCACCACACATTTCTTTGTCATACACAAAGAATAGTGAATTGCATTTGAAAGTATCCATGATCACTTTGGAACGGTGCACACAAGTGCCAATCAAGGAGGGCAAGGTGAGGAAATGAACATTTAACAGGGACTATAAACATATCATGGGTCTCTGTTATCTTTAAAATACCAAACTGCTTTTCATTCTAATAGGAAAACCGCACATCTCCATCAATACAACAGATTTCACATCACAATCCCCCCCAAAAAACACAAGCACAGGAATAAATGAATTGACTCTTTTTATTCCTAAAACAGAAGCAGTACCACCCAAGGCTGGTGTGGCATTCATATATAATTATTTATATATTGCAGTTTTTCGTTTTTGTGTCTAAATGTGTGGTATAAAATACAATGTACGACAATGTACCTCTTTATTTTTAAACACAGTGAACTTCATTGCTGTACAAATCCCGCGCAGCTCAAGCTTAGCTGCAATTGCATCCACACGCAAAGGCATGGACAGAAATCCCCCCTTCCGATCTTCTCTGTACATCATGACAATACAAATAATCTGTCTCCCTTACAAAAAATAATACTCTAAAAGCATCCTAATGCAACTTTATTTTATTCATCTTTTTACTGGGTTTTTGTTTTCCTTTTGTATTTAAGACGATTACATATATTTCTGACCAATTGCTTTAAAGCAGGAAGGCGATACAAACCTTCTAGAACTTTTATATATAAAAGAGGTTAAGAAATCAGACAAATTATACATTTAAAAACTTACAATAAATAAGACAGATGCAGGCATTTCGTTTGGATATAATTTCATCCAAAGGAAACAGGGAATTAGAGGTCTTAAAACCAAAAATTCATTCTCATTTTCGTAGAGCTCGAGTCCCTTTCCATCAAGATTCTATACAGATTACTTCTCCATACACATTGATTACAGAACTGGCCGAATCCATGGTCACCACCTGCTATCGTCATAGTAACAGTGAAACCAGGGATTTAGATTACTCCATCAATCAGAGCTTTCATTTTCCTTCTGCCTTTTCTTTGGCCTCCACACCTCTGAAAACTCATCCAAGGCCTCGTTTTCTCCTTTCCGGAATCCTCTAGCTATCTCTCTCTCTCTCTCTCTCTCTCTCTCTCTCTCTCTCTCTCTGAGTGAGTGAGTGTTGTAACATCAGAAATGTGTTTCTCCTCCACAGTGCTGGGTCTCAGGTGTAGTGATTGCCTACCCAGATCATCTCCATTCTAACTCATGCACATATAAAGTCCAGCACAGTAGTTTTATCCTTTGGGGTTTTTGGAGCCCTCCGGAGTCCCTCTCTTCTTCTGATCCCTGATAAGGTCCTGCTTTCAGTTCTGCTCTGTATGCGTTACAACATGGTCATGATAAAGTTGTACATTTGATTGAGCACCACAAAGTGGATGGGCAGGCAGGAGCGGCGGTCCTGTGTTGCAGGATCACAGGTCAGCCAGGAAAGGGCGTTGTACTGCTCCAACACAAATCTGCACAAGAGAAACAGGTGTCAATCACTAAGGTTTTGGCAAACCAAGTGGCTCTGCATTTAGATCTGTGGGCTGTGTAGTAAAGATACAGGTGACAAACTAACATAACAGTCGACAGAGTCCATTTGGGGTTAATTTTACTGTGACTGCTTGGTTATGGTTACATTAAAAAAGTGGTCATTCATCTAGCAACAGCCTCAGAATCTACTAACAGTCTTGTCACTGGATTGTACCATGTTGTAATGCTGACGACAGATTAACTAAGTGTGACATGTTTTTAAATTTAAATTCAGCATTTCTGTTTGCCATTTCAATTATTGGAAGCACTTTAACTGCAGAACAGAAATCATCTCACTTGACCATTTAAAAAAAACACCTGTATCGCCTAACCACAAGAAGATTCTTTCCTAAAACAAACATGAAGTTTAGGACCAGAACTCATTGTGTGACAGAGAGACCTTGTGTACCTGAGAACATCAGAGGTCTGGTTGGAGTCCAGAGGATGAGAGTGTTTACTGTGCAAAAGTTCATCTGATTGCACTGAAGACACATGGAGGTGTAGAGAGGCCTAGGTAAGATATAAAGTTTTTAGTCCTATTACAGAAGCCATAATGCACATCCTTCTAAACAAGATACAAGACTGCCTTATCTCATTGTCAAAAGTCTGTTAGATTAGAATGACAAGCCTACTAACACTCAGACATGAGATGCCAAAAGCATCAATACCCCGTTTACAATTTCCATTATAAGGGAACAGTTTGCTCCAGACTTTTTAATTGTGATAAAGTCAGCAAAAAAACTAACAGGTGGTTCGCCTTAATAATTTATGTAGAGTTTTTCAAGCTCTAATTCTCCTAGTGTCTCTCTGTCTCTTTTAAACATTTTGTCTCAATCCCTGCACACAGTATTGAAAATCCCCCATTGCTAGACTCTTCAAATATGCTGCATGAGAGAGAAAAAGAGAAGGTCATGTGACCTGGGCCAGGTATCAAGATTCAAGACAATGTATTTATACCAATTACTTTGCATACATTACAATATAGTAAACAAAGTAAATACAGTATTACACTGACATTGGCTGAATCATGTTTAGTATATAAATGTGATACAATATAACAATAACAAGAAAGGCACTACGGTAACAGAAACATTAACAATAAGTTAAAAGCCACAGGACTGTTGTTACCTTTAAGAAAAGGGGACACTGGTTCTGTGCCTGAGGACACGCAGACCAGAACCAGTCAGGCAGTGGACCTGCTTTAGCTGTGGACACAAAATAACCCAGAGCTAAAGGCTGCTGGAGGATATTGGGAGCTTCTTCATGAGACTCCATGCGGTCTGTACTTTGACCCTGAAAAAGATGAAAAACAGAGAGATGAGTTTAGAGCAACAGAGATGATGTTGTCAAAAGCAAAAACAGGACCATGTCCTAAAATTAGACCAAATATAGGAAGCTTGAAAGTCGCTTTGGATTAAAGTATTAATGTGATTGGTAGGGACTTCTCTGAGCTTGTGGTACCTTGATCCCATCTCCTCCATGGGGGTACTGGGATCCCGGTGAGTGAACTGGAGACGTTGTGGGAGAGGCAGGTAAGATGTTTATGATATCTGGATCAACCAGGTCATTCTCCTGCTCCAGTAGGTCAAAGATGCCTTCAATTGGATCAGATCCATCTAGAGGGCAAACCAAGAACCAGAATCACACAATTGTATTTGACATGAAAAGGTAATGGAGCTATAGTAGTGTTACATGCTACAACTGTAGTTTGGTTAAACCTTTAGGAGTGACTGGCTTTAATAAATCAAGTCAATGTCAAGAAACCATGCTCATCCTGGTTATCAGATTATGAATTCTATATTGTTAAGAAAACTGAGATTACTGTATGGAGGATAAAAATGGGCTACGGTAAGTATGGGTTAAGCCTAGATAAACACTGCCATTAAAGTCACTGACATGAAAAGATTTGAGGTGATTTTTCTCACCATTGGTGGAGTTGAAGGCAATGTCGATGTTCTCGTGAGGGTAGTTGGAGCTGTTGACTTGCACGAAGGCAGAGGTGGGAAACACCAGGATGTGTGTGCAAGATGTGTCCTGCGGGGTGCTCAGCTGTGACGTCTGCATGTTTAGAGTCGTACTGCGACCAAACACCGAACCCGTTGAGACAGAGTCTGGAAAAACAGAGAAGGAAAATATTAAAAATGAGACACTGAAAGTTTGAAAATGAGATAAGAGTTAAGGGATAAGAAATAAGGGATGCATGGATGGAAGAATTCTGTCAACGAATGCAGTGCGCCTGTCTTTTTAAAACTTTCTGTAACAAATATTCAACGATGCCATATCAAACTTGTTTTTATTTAAATGTCACAATATTGAGTTTGTTCCTTGCACAAGCATCCAAGTAAGAAAAACCCTTCTGTTCCTCTCCAAGCTCTATGAGTGATGGGTAAAATCCATTAGATCCAATACATCTTGATAGTATGAAAGAATGAAAAGCTTTTGTCAAATAAAGCCATCGATCTTCAGCAGCATCACACCAGCACAAGAATCAATAGGAGTGTAGAAAGGTGTTTTATGAGATCGAGACACACACAGGAGTGTATATCAGATAGCAATAGCAGAGACATGCGTTATGACACAGTGAGAGTATCAATCATACACCAGGCAGACGGACGCATGACTACAGCAATGTGAGGTTAAATTCTTAAAATTCATACACTGCAACACAGAATGCCACCCTAATTACATTTAGTGCCACAAACTAGCTGCATGAACATGGACCAGACATGTGACTGAGACATGTATACCATACGGAAGGAAACAGAAAGTGTAATTTTACCTGGCATGATGACAAATGAGCCTTGGGGTTCCATGGCAACCAGGCAGGCGCTAAGGATGCTGGGAGTGTCAGCTGCTGAGATCCCGCACATTCTACAGATTTCCTTCAACCTCCGAGACACAGACTGCAAATTCCGCCTGCTTAGTAAAATACTCCAGTCTGGGAGAAGAAAACGACTTAATTAATTTTCCAATGATCAAAATTGTTTGGCTTTGTATCAACTAGCAAACAATTTTCCGCATAGCAAAGTTCACACAGGCATTACCTCGCAATTCTCCATGGCCTATTCTTCCAAGTCGACCAATCACAACTCTCCACGGCAATGATGTCATTTGAACCAAACCCAGGCACCACTCCCAGAGCTTCTGTAAGCCCAGCCTCCTGGCAGAGCCTTTTTTCCTTCGTGCTCTGAGACAACATAAGTGGACAACATTCAAAATTACTGGGCACAAATACAAATGACCGATAAAGTTTCTCTCAATTTTCTTAATTGTAGTAACTACAGTGGTGATGATGATTTTAGGTGGCGACTTTGCCACAGTTACAGTAAAATTTTAATTACAGGTTAATATTATATCCAACTTTTCTGCTGAAAGCTTATAAATTGTGGTTTATGATAGAGCTGGGTGCTAAAACGATAACGATATGTATCGCGATAGACACGTGCTCGATATCAATAAAAAATGTGTTCGATAAAACGTTCGATATTTTTTATTCTTCATCGGAAGGTTGCAAATTGGTTGCATTAACAAAGGCACTCGCTCTCTGGTAACCTAGCAACGTAGGGAGTGACACGCTATCATGTAACAGTATCATGTTTGAGTGCGCCAAATTGCAAAGTAACTATACCACCCTTGCTTTACTACTGCTTACCATATACGCGCGTCCTTTCTTATCCGCTGGTAATTGCTCATCGGTAATAACTGCACTCGCAAGTGAAAAAAATATATATATACGGATTACTTAAAAAGATATACGGATCTGTATATATATACGGATTACTTAAAAAGCGAATATTTGTTTTTTATATTATTATAATAGGTTTATGTAAAAGTACACATTTCAGACTTTCTATACGTATATTCATTTTGTCTGTGGGGCACGTATTTACTGAGATTTAGGTTGTTTTGTTTATGACAGAGACAGCGAAGGCAGAGTGCGTACCCTGTCTGTTTTCTTCTTATTATAAAAGCACAGGGTTTCATTGTTATAAGTGTATACAAATAAAAATAGACCCTTTACAGATTTGAATGATGTATTGGTTGTATCTGTACGATCAAAAATGACGGAGCATTTACGTTCATCATGAAGACATGCCTCAAAACACGCCGGCGCGTTTGTCGACCCCAGAGGGTTAACACACTTTTTCTGTTTATTTAGTGTGAAATGCTCCCACACCTTGGGTGACTTGGGTCGCACGGATTTCTCTGCCTCCGCCATGTATCTTTCCTCTACCTCCGCTCGTTTGTTTTATTATTTGTGCTCCGCCCGTCCTGTCTATGAGAGAGACCGGTGTTCACTCCGCTCCGCCTCAACTAAACGTTGTTTTAATAATCAAATGTCTCCGCGTCGCGCGACACAACGAATCGATTATGAAATTCGTCGCCAACTCTTTTAGTAATCAATTTTGATCGATTTAATTGATTCGTTGTTGCAGCTGTTGAGGAAGTTTAAGTTTAAAATTAAAACGTTTAAATGTAATATATTTTTCTCCTGGTCCTTATTTTAATTGGGTCATAAAAATATCAATAATTATCGATATTGACCGATATAAAACACTGATAACGCGATACAGTTTTCAGCCATATCGCCCAGCCCTAGTTTATGAGAATGACTCACCTGTTGGGTACGTCTATGCTGACAATACAGGTCTCCAGAAGCTCTCCGAAAAGGTCCGTGCAGGTGGCCAGTAACCATCTCTGGTCATGTGAAAGGCAGTAGCCCACGAACAGGACATTGTATTTCTGAGATGCCTCTCCAAAAGTCTCTCCCAGTTCTGTTTGCTTGTCTTTTGTTGGGGCCAGTATGAACGGTGGCGTGTACAACCGTAAACACTCCGGTCTCTGTGGTGAAAGGTCAAAGGTCAACATGAGGTCAATAAGACTCTTTTGGCTGTTTTCAATATAAACGCATCAAGGTAAAGACAAACCTAATTTAGGACCTAAACCTAAATTATGCTTTGTCAACTATATCTATGAATGTACCACACTGTCAATGTACTTAACACTAAACTGGCCATGTAATGGCACACAAAACAAAAGGTGGCCACAACCAGGCACACGTCAACATAACTTTCTTACCTAAAATCAATTAACCCTACCAAACAGTCACATCTCTTTTGTAAGGGGGGCAGAAAGTGGGCTGGGAAAAACAGTACCAGCAAGGGGAGAAAGAAAATTGGATTCTACAAATAGCTCTTCGAAGAATAACGAGCAGAGCTTTCGAATCCCTCTGCCAAAACATGCAAGCCGGATCCCATTAGGGAGGTCTCACAGAGCTGCCCAAGCAGATAATGGAAAGAGAACTGTTGGGTTGTGCGAGTCCCCTCTGGTTTTGTTCCAGGATGGTGAGGTCAGTGTAACAGTCTCCACACGTCACTGGGTTCTCATACAGCACTGAGAGCTGTTAAAGAGTCTGAATGGGATGCTGGTGTGGAGGATCTGTGGAGCAGGCTCTGGGAGACTCCCCTTAGGGTGTTTTATTTTGACACTGTTGCCACTGAGAGCCGGCACTTTAACAGGCCAGAGGGACAGCCTACTGTACTGACAGAGCATGCAACAAAATTTAAAAGAACAGTCCGCTTATTGTTATGTTGTCCCAAAACTTTACAACTTTCTTGCTTTTGTAGAACAGAAAATCAATCATTATAAAAATGCGTGAGCTGCCCTTTTTAGTCAATAACCGAAATATTGGTTGGAATAGCATAAGGATAAATAAACGATGACAGTTCTCATTTTTGTGTAAACTATTCCTTTAACCTTAAATTATCTGGTACAGCAGTCGGGTCAATTCAACATTTGCATTACAAACGGTTTAGCATCATTCATTCAACACTGCAGTATAAAAGCCCTCTCAATTTATTTTAATGGTAAATCATTTATTAATGATTTTAGACTCAAAAACAAATGCATAAAGAATTTGTGCTGTGATTCATTAAGAGCTTCAGTGTGCTACAGTATCAGCAAACTCTTCATGCTCTTTCAAAAAAAACAGCAAACACTTTCCTACACCAACAGAGCTGCTTTACTATTTATGAATGACAGGCCGAAACCCTGTGAAACAATCTGTCAATCAACTGGTAGGTTCTCTCTTACCTCTGGGTTCCTGAGAGCAGTGTCGAGTGTGAGGCCCGGGCCAAAACCGGTCAGTGACTTGACATTGGTGGAGGCAGGGAGAGGTCTTCTGCACTGGGTGAAGACAGAGAAGGCCAGAGATTTGAGGTGCTGGGCGTAGAGATGCCTCTCCTCACACCTCACGGGTTGGAGCAGGTACTGACAGGGGACGATCTGACCACAAGAAAGCATGGGTGTGAAACTGTGAACTTGTTTTCTTCAAAATTCTTTACATTAGTTCCTCTTACAACCAACTCTAGCTATAGTAATCTGCTGAAAATGCTTACAGTATCAATAATCAAAGCTACCTGTACAAACACAGAGTTGCGGATGTGAGCTGGAAGGGCCTGCAACATCTCCAGGTAGCAGCGTAGTAGTCCCAAAGTCCACAAGCTTGAGTTTGACGTCCCTGGCTCTGCCTCCTCATATGAGAAGGGATCTACAATGTAGATCATGATGGCAGGCGGGTATGTAATGCCGTGGGAGTCCCCGTCAGTTGGCACACCAACCTTTTCTCGTTCCATAGTGCTGATGAAAGAGGGGAAGAAAGGTCAACTAAGGGTCACAGACTTAAAGACTTAACATAGAACTGGATTTGAATGCATCATGAAGCCATTGATCAATACAGAGCCAAATAACACGATCAATCACAATGATTATGTTTGTGGCATGATATTAATTTGAAAATAATGAAACCAGAGTAAACCAATCTACAATGCAATCATTCTCTGTACCTCTCTGGTGGTTCGGATGGCCCCTGAGTCTGGCTGTTGACAGCTGAATTGTCCCCAGAGAGGTTCGAGTTCTGGGTGGCAGCCTGCTGGCCCTGAGCCCCAGACTGGGAGCTGTTACCTTGGACTCCTCCCATGCTTGTAAAGGGAGGAAACGAGCTGGGCTTGGCAGACTGGATGCTGCTGCCCTGAGGGCCTGAGGAAGAGGGGGTGTTATTGGTGCCGCCTGGCAAACCTGAGCTATTGTTGCTGGCAGCGCTGCTGTTGTTGAGGGCGGAGCTTCCAGAGGCCATTGAGGTTTGAGAGTTTGTGGATGATTGTGAGGAGGATGTTTGGTTGGAGGAGGAGGCGGGGCTAGGCTGAATGAGAAGAGAGCTGTCCAATGGCTGTGCAGCAAGGTATGGAGCTGCAGGAAAACAACAGAAGACATTATTAAGAAAATTAAGAGTTTTTCCATAAGTTTGAGTTTGCCATAAGTTTACTGTTGATTATTATCATTTGATCTTACCAAGCTCATGTCTGCAGACTTGAGCAAACAGCTTGAGCTTGGAAAACGCATCGCTGCCACTAGCTGCTTTCAGGAACCAATCACTGACTGGCTGTTCTGCGAGCTTCTTGGCGGCAACCCCGCCCACCCTGACAATGCCATCAGTATGGACTTTGGAGATTGGTCGATGCTGCCCGAGCTTACAAGACTGTCAGTCAGACAGACAAACCAATCAGAAAGCTGCTCCAGTTTTTAGCAGAGATTTAAAATGAACGTAAAACTTGCTGGTACATCATTTAAAAAAAAGCCCTTTGCGCCCATGTGTATGAACACAGGTGTTACTTGATCATTGTGTGGTTTGCATTGTTTAATGGCTCTGGTATGAGAAGAATTTCCCTGTGAAGCCTGGCACATCTACTCTCTTACCTCATAGACCGCAGTCAACTCTCTGAAGAAGCTCTTGGCTCCGGTGAGGAGAGCTTCGCTGTCCGGGCAGAGGACCAGATATCCCACATCCCTCTGGGAGCCGAAGGGATCCAGCAGAAGCTTCTCCCAGTACGGCAGGCCAAAGGGAGAGAGCACAACAAAGTCATACTCGTACCCAACCAGGAAGGTAGGAATGGGCAGAGGCTCTGGAGACTCATCAGTGCCTTGAGAGGAGAGAAATAAACCCAGACAGTGAGAGACATTGACACCCAGGTGAGCAGGAGGATACAAATCACAGTAGATGGATATCACTGAATTACTCAGTGAGGAGTCAACACTGATGACAGGCACATGATTCAGCTGATATTCAGCCATTATGACATTAGTCTGCCTGATTAACAAAAGTTGTAGGCAGTTTGCATCAGTTTCACAAACTGTCGGCCTTAAGCAAACAGCACTGCTAATTCTTTAAGCCAGGACCTTTTTTAACCAGGAAACATGCATCCCAACTATACTAATAGCTATAGGATAAAACAGTCTGTTGCTTAATGCATGGTTCCTATAAAAAAACTTGAGGCGTTTCCCAGGCTGCAGAGTGTGCTTATTTCTCACCGTAAGACCCTCTTCCAGCCATCTTGTGAAACTGCTGCCATGTGAGAGGCCCCTGAACGCCCCAAGAACGGACAGTCCTCTTCTTCTGGATGGCATCCTGGAGGACAGGCTGAAGAGAGAGGAGAACTCTCAACACATCCTGAGAGCACAGACCACTCACATCCACCGCTGGAGAGAGAAAGAGATTAGCAAAGACATTTAACACTGTAAACATTTACGATCACATATAAACATAAGTAAAACACGTTTGGTATAATGTAAACCTCTCTCTCTGCTTACATTCATTTTTAAGTGATGTACTAGCCTAATGAGGAGAGTTTTTATTGCACATGCAGGTGTAAACAAACAGCTGTAATATCTTACCGTTGCGCTTGGCCCAATGGTGCAAACACGTGCTCTTCACCAGCGTCTCATCCACCTTCCCGCCAGACATGTTGTCCATGAACTGTCTGCCGTGTTCTAGAGCCAGGTAACAGTCGCTGTGGAAGTCCCTCTCCTCTACACGCACACAGGGTGGTACAGTGGCGCACCCTGGCCCTTGGGAAGACAGTTCCTCGGGGTCCAATCCCAGGATGGGGGAGAAGGGATTAGTGCACTGATCCTGCAGGAGGAAGATAAGCTCGTCCGGGATTTGATCCTTGCTTCCTCCCCCAGTTTTCTCCAACGACATGCTCCGTAATGTCTCAAAGCGCTTTTCCGCTTCCTGGCTGACATCGGAACCTCGCCCGATGATATCCAGCTCATCTTCCAGGAAGAGGCCTGAGCCATTACCATAGCGACGGTTGACGACAGCACTGAAGCCACACCCGCAGGGGTACTGAGCCTCCATGTTGGGGTCGCTGATGTACACACCCACGTCGGCGCCTTTGATGTTCATGTTGCAGACGCAGATGCAGCAACTGTCAAAGTTGCAGTCCTTAAACAGGTTCATGACAGACTCCGACAGGATGAGGTTGACATACAGGCTGTGGGCTTCAGGAATGGATGGGACTGTTGCAGGTTCCACTGAGTTCAGTGGCCTGCAGGTGGAGGGCGTTGAGGCAGGCGAGTAAAGGTCTGAGTTCTCGTATTTAAGGGACCCTTGGACACTGGCCGGGCCCCGAGGAGTCCGTGGTGTCCGTGGGGTACGGGGAGTGGGAGCCGAGAAACGGGGCGTGGCAGGGGATGGGAGTATGCTTGTTCCACTGTTGCTGGGTGGGGCACTGTTGGACAAAAATGGCGTGTGGGTCTGTGGTGTGTACGTTTGAATGTAATCTGGCTCTATTGTACTGTTTTCACTAGCGTGAGAGAAAGCAGAGAGACAAAAATGGATTAATGCATTAGCCATGCCAAGCAGCTTTACAAACATCAATCATGAGGATTCCATCACAATTTGAATTGACATTATAAATTATCTTGTTAATTCTTGTCTCACAAATGTCATCTATCAGGCTAATATAACAGGTTATGATAGACAGATACTGTGAGCTGCTGTACTGTACTGTTATCCTAAAAAGACCTCCAGGAGGGAGGGAGAGAAACTATTTTTAGACAGACAGTCCAACAGGCAGCTGTGCAAGAAATGAAAGCACAGCTTGTGCCACTGCCACATGAAGTGTGGCTCCCGGTGGCCTTTAAAAACAGTCGTGTGTGTGAAGGCCCCACGTCTGAAGACGTGGCCCTCCACCCCAGCTGGTTATAAAAGAAGCCTAACCAGCTCATAAAGAGCTTTTGGACTGCCTTTAACAAACGTGGACTTTACGACTAGACTTATCGCCCTGTCATCGATCGTTCTCAACACCCCCTCCTCTCTCAGCTTCATACATTTCACTGAATATCCACCGACGTTGAATATAACGTCCAAGAATACACTGTTCTTTTTTTGCTCTTTGAGATCATGTATGGAGAAGGACTGTGAAAACATGCTTTATTTGATTACTTTTTCAACTGCTTTAATATTGCCGCAGTACAAAGAAACAATAAATTTGAACAATGTGACTCAAAGCTAACAAAATGGAGTGTAGCTGTAGTTTACCCTGATCCAGGTTCATAACATCACATGGAAAAGACGAGATTATGAAAAACAGTGTGAATAAAAATCAGATGTGGCCGTCTGAACAAACACCAGCTATTCAAATAAACTGCTCCATGAGAACCTCAGAACACAGGTTCAGTCTGGACAGTAAAGAAGATCTGAGATAAGTGACTCTAAACATGAAAATAAGGATGGGGCAGCAGATAGACAGTTATTACCAGAGCATTAACAGTTGCTATTTTATTCTCGATCTGCCATTATTAAGAACAAGAGGTGTGTGGGTGTAACTATCAGATTCCACTGAATATATGACTCAGTTAACATGCATCCTGTGTGTGAAGGTGTTCCAGTGTTACTGTGATGCTAATAATGATTCATGTAAAATATAATTGTAAGGAAGCCTTTTTGTAGCGCTTATACTGAATTTATGCAGATTTATGATTGAATCAGTAATAATAATGCAATTATTTAGTATTGTTTTGCAGAGATTTAGGAAAAGTGTCCTAAATCCCAAGAACAAAATTCTGAAAATATGCTCAGCTTTCATGTAATACAGTTTTGCATTTTTAATTATTGATTTGGGGGTGAAATATGACCTGGACATTTCTTTGATTGCGTAAGTGTGTGTGTGTTTGTTTTTTAAGACAAATAGCTGAAGTTCTTGGCTCTCGTGTGTCAGGAATGCAGAAACTATGTTTTGAGTCACTCCAGATGTGTTTGTAACTCACCCGTCTTTGCTGAACATGGGCATAGTAAGTACACCGATGAGCAGCTCTGGTTTTCCCACCGTCCAGCTGGGCCTGTACACACACTCCTCAGGCAGTTTGATAGGGGGCAGACACTGACTGGGCAGAGATTTTAAGGGGGCAAACATGGAACAGCCCACAAAAGGCTGACACAACTCGGGTCTGTACACAAACGAGAAGTCCTGAAGAGAGAGAGAGAGAGCGAAAGCAAGAAAGAGAGGGGCATGTTAAATCTGCTGGTGTGTCAGGCTGCATTTTATAGCAAGCCAGCAGAGATGATTCACAGAGGAAGCATTTCAATGAATCAATATGAATAAGTTTATTCTAACACTGTAGATCATAAAACATTCATGTTGCCACAAAAACAGCTTAGAGGGGTGTGCCAAGATAATATCTATTACACACACACACACACACAGTATCCTGAAAGGGGTGATGCATGTTTTTTGTCATCAATGCATGTTGTCATAACTAGCTATGACACAATTCATGACATTGTTGCTGCCACACTGGGAGGCATCACCACATTAAAATCTAACTGGGCTCAAATTCTACTACATAAAGTGATGCATTAAACATCAAATGCATCTAGATTGTTTTGCTTCGCATTTATATTCTCCTTCAATAACCATGAAATTCATTGATGCTAGATCGCAAGATTGAGACACGCCATAGAATCAACAACTGATCTCACCTTGACTTCAGAAGGTTTGGGGCTGCAGAAACTCTCCTCCACCTCGATCTTAAACTGGCTGCTCAGAGCACTGGCACCGTCCAGCGTGTTGATGCCTGATCCAGGCTCCATGCAGCCGTACTCTTTACTGCCCATGTTCATGGGGGAGTAACCCATGATGTGCTGCTCTAGAGAAGGGGGTGTGGGGAACATCTGGTGCAGATCGGCCGTGCCTAAGGGAGGGAAAGTTGACACATGAAGGACGAAGGTTCAAGCAAGAATACCAGTGCGCGGATGACAGACGCGTTGCAGTGTTTTTGAATGCCTCATAGAAAACACTTTTCATAATGCAGTATTATTTTACTAATGAGGTCATAAAAGCTGCATGCTTAGTAATTATGAAATAATTAGCAAAACACAGTTTATAATCATTTTAGACAGCGTATAGCGTGTCATACTGTGAGTATTGGGGTAGTATGTCAACTTCCACTAATTATTTTGTGTCATTTACCCATACAGTAAATTAAACTGAACACAGTTGCTTGTTGGTGGGCACTGTTCAGGCTGTCAGTCAGAGTCCAGCAGGGGGCAGTATACAGGGTTTGAATTAAGTGAATGTTGTGCATTTATAGACAGAGACTGGACTCACTTATACAGGAGACAGGATCCAGTGTGGCTGGCTTCGACTCTTTACTGCCAAACTTCTCGTCTGCTCCATTTACAGCTCTTCTCGCCCCAGGCTGTGGAGAGAACACACACATTAACTATAAAAAACAAACTGCTCTGAATCATTTAATAAAAACTGCAGCAATAAAAAAAATCCAATAAAAGATACACCTATTTTTCAAAACCAGAGTAATGGTAATTTTAACACAAATTATTTCAATTCTGACATATGTATTTTAATTAACATTTGTGCACGGAGATCCCAGAGGTACAAATCAAACTGTATGAATCAAAATTCCGCTGGTTCGGCAAATTTCCACAGTGAAATAGGAAGCCAATAAGACTGAAGGTGAACAAAGAGAGTAGAGAACAGAGAGAGAGACAGCTTGATACTGACTGTTTGTTCGTCCTCGTCTGAGTTGAATAGGTTGTCCAGATCTTTGATGGACACCGCCAGGTCTGAATCATGTATGAGACTGGTGGAAGCAGCCCGGTTATGAGCCGCAGCCCGCTGAGCATCTGAGAGAGAGATAACACACAGGTCAGCTTTCTAGTTTTATCTAGTCTGGACTCGAGACCCCATCAGAACAAGCTCTTTCCAGTGAGAGTTTGTCGTAAGTCAGTGAATCAATTTAATCTTTACGGGCACAATACACCTTAACTGAGGCAGACAGTCAATGGGGAAACCAGCTCAAATAAAATAAATGGACTGGGAGTTTGAATGGGCTTCACTAAAGTAACAGAGGAAACATGACAATCCTTACCATCTGACAGAGAAGCACTGCCGTCTTCTCCCTGTGAGAGCCAAAGGAAATAAGATGTGATTACAACTACGATATACAACCCACAGATACACACAGATCATAACACATATGCATGTTCCAAAATATACTTTGTGCTGCATGTGCCAATGGTGGCTGAACTGAGATTTCTGCCATAAAAAAACATGTCCATCCAGCTATTCTATGCATTACTGCTTACCAGCCATTTGTGACTAACTAGTTTACATAATAAATCTTCTAGAAGGATAGCACTTAATAAATCCAGATAGACTTTTTGTTGAAACATTTAATTATGTAGAAACCATTTCGTAAAATTTGTGAATAAGGTCACAAAGGATTTTCAATACAGCACAACCTGTTACACTTTGTTAACCTGTTAAGACCAAACCAAAACATACACGCCTCAATATCAATATCAAAGTTCACGTGTTCCCATTTCCAAAACACACAATATAAAAACAGCCAAGAGTGTGTTGGTTCACGATTATGTTCGTTTACAATCACCCAGATGCATCCAACCAATCGGAGAATGTGATAGCAAAAGTAGAGCGGGAAGGAGAGATAAGGTGAAAGCTATAAGAGAAACAAGAGACCTCCAAAATGAGAGAGGGAGGGGAGGGTAGAGTACGTTTTTATACTGTGCTACCAAAATTATATCTTTTGCACGCAGTGTAATAACACTGTAATGCAAGATAACAACACTGGCTAATGGCACTGCAGACTGTAGTCCCCCCCCCCCAGTGCTTTGGAAACCCATCCCATACCCTTAACCTGCCCCCCATGCAACCTTTAAAATCCCAGAGCCGGCATTACAATGCAAACCGCACGCCATGCGGAGATTTATTGCGCCGTGCATAATTTCATTACACTGCAGGCAGTCTCTCTGCATAAAGAGTGTAATCTGTTCCCCCGTACACACACTCCACATCTTAATGACCAACACCCTAATAAAACGCCTGGACATGCAAATCACTCCGCCCCGTAATCGATAGCAGAACCCTGGGGTGGAGCACAAGAGTTAAGGCAGCAATTTTCCATGCTCACCATGTATTATAACAAACGCATGCCATCGCGCATGTACACAACACAAATGTGGCATGTAGCATAAAGCCCATATCACTAAACAAACCTCTCAGCAGAGACCTGGGGGCTGTAAAGCTACTGACAAATGTAGTGGGTATAAAAATGCTCTCTTACAAGAGGATGAAGTAACAGACACAGAAAAACAGAAGGATGTTATGGAAATGTTATGGGGAAAGCAAGCAGATTTTTGTTCAGCCTCTGCAGCTGCCAGTGAAATAAGCAAAAGTGTGGGAGATACAGCCACAGAAATAGGAGAGCCCTTCCTGTACGTTTGAGGGTGTCTGATTCAGATGGGAATCTCCCAGGAGCTGGAGAGAGCAGGCGTGAGGGAAGCTTATTACATGCTATACTGCCAAAGAAACTGTGCCTCCAAAACTTCCTATTTACAGGCAACAGGAGGTAACGATTCTTTCCCATAGAGACGCCTCTATGGAATCGATCCTTAAAGTCAACAGAAACCGCCTTTGCATCCCTGTAGGTTCCAAAAGGTCATGTTTGGGAGTATGCAGACGCATCCCAATCGTAATGTTTTTTAAAAATCTGTCATTATGACTGAGACAAACATTGTTTTCTTTCTCATAACATGCATACTGATGCATTAGACATATTAAGACCAAGACTTATATATATTAATATTCAGGCAAGTAAACAGGGGCAGTTTTGACTGAAGTACTGAAAGAAGTCAATCCATAAAGCACTTTACACACCGTAAAATTTGACAATTCACTCTTGTCTGTCCCCCAAAAGAACTTGCATGTTTATTCTTTTTTACAGACTAGTGCATTGTGGGATATCTCCAACTAATTTTGCCCCCAAGCATTTCTCACCTTGTGTTTCTTTCCCGGTTCTCTATCTCCACCAGCTTTGTCTTTCTTATCTGAGAAGGTGAATTTCACATCCCCGTCAACGAAGGCATAGGGGTCGACCTCGGGCTCGTGGTCGCCGTCTGTGATGGCTGCAGCCAGGTGCTGGTTCTGTCGCTGCAGATACGTCTGGATGCGCTCATCTGAGACCTTCAAAGGCCTTTTGGAAGCAGCCATTAACCTATGCAAGAAAAACACAAACAGGTCAAATACAACCGTGATTAACCCTCTAAAACACTTTGTTAAAGGTGATAAACAATACCTTCTTTTGCCTAAATATGAGATACTATTAAAAACAGCAAAACATTTGGCAGGAAAAAAAAAATTTACAAATGTAAAGCTTCCAGCAATCTCTTTCTGTGTTCAAACAATGCATGCCAACTCCAAATCCACATTACACCCATATGTTTCTAAAGTCTCTGTGTGCGAGTTTTTCATATGTAGGTTATGTAAAATCTCTCTGTGCTGATTAAGTGATATTTTCCAGCCACACAGATCAAACCACTGCAGCTCTACGGGGGGTGGGGACACTGCATAGCTGCACTGGTCAGAGATTAAACTCATCTTGACAGGGATTACACTGGACCATAATAGGCAAATGGACACAACAGCAGACAAGTGCATCCTGGTATTGCACTAGGGCTGCAGGGTATTGAATAAAAACACAATGTGAAATAGCTTGCTGAATAATGCGAGGTATGGTATACAATACTGTAATGATTTCAATTTGAAACATTTATTAATAGTTATTTATTTATATATAAAGTTTATAATATAAAATTTTAATTATTAAATATTTTTACAAAAATTAAAAAATTTTATATTTCAAATATAAAACCAATATGCATATTTCACATTCTTACTGTGGTAAAAGCATCACGACAACTTATAGCAGCCTCTCTGTGTCAACCTAAAACTCACATAATACTTTTCAAAATCATTTAGTATTGCTGTACAACTATTGCTGTATGCATATTACGATGTAAATGTGTGATATTTCAATTTTAGATTTATTGTGCAGCCCTAAATGGCAATGCATACCTAACATCTCAACATGGTCAACAAGTATTTTCTTAAACCGATAGCAGTTTCACTTTCTGTTCACAGGCAATTCAAGAAAATGGGAATTACAAAATACAAACAGGAACAAACTCATTTTGAATAGCTCACTTTGGTCTAAACTAGGCAGCGTGTTTCTCAGAGTAAAAACTGAAGGAAGTTGCAACGTTTAACCATCAGTTATGCGAGAATCAACCACACTCACATAACACTTTCCAGCCGTTTCTCCGTGTTCCCAGACAGGGATCACAGACGACGTTCTTCCAGGAAGACAACGGCATAGCTGAGCGATGCGTGCAATTATTTTGTCATAACAATGCCGCTTCATGGATTTATAAGGGTCATAAAGTCACTGCTCTCACCCGTAACAAGTTAGAAGAAAAGTTTATACTACACTGAAATTACTCACTCATACGTGTCCAAACATTCTGCATAAAACCAAACGTGTATGTGTTAAGCACAACCAACAAATGTTCTCTTCTCTGTAGATTCAACAAAACGTCATCTTACATTAACAGACAGGACATTACGGGCCGTAAAAAAACGCAAATATTTTTATTTCCTAGCGTTACAAAGCATCACAGTGAAAATGATGTACGTTTTGATAATAGTGTAGGTACAAGAATTTTAGCAGGTTGTAATTGAATGCATAGCCCAGTCATGCAGTTAACTATAAGTACAGAGTAAACTGCGGTAACGCAATAATTTCACCTCCTCTACATGCACTGCACAGTTGGTTAAACACACAAACAGAAATTCCTCCCATATGTTTATCACTTCAGTAGAAATGTTCCGGCTTTGTTGGAGACTGTCATCAAACAGTAGTGGCACCAGTGTCGAATGACAGTACTTTTAAATCAAGGTAGCCACAAGCAAGAGCCATCAAACGTTCCCTTAATGCTTACAAGCGAGAGCCATCAAATGTTCCCTTACTGCTGTTAGCACAGGCTGAATCTGAGTGCATTCTATTTCACCCTACATTTAATATTAATTCCTACTTCAAATGTTTCAAATAAAAATTAACTACGCAACCATATGAGTTTAGTAGGTCGTGAAGGTCTATTTCACACAGTAGCCTCAGAGATCCAGACTTTTGAATACAGTTTATTCTGGCTAAAACATCCACTCGGACAGGAAGTGAGTGTCTGATTGACATGTTAAAGCTTGTGCTTTGACTTACATTTAACCAGTCAATACGTCTAAATGTCAAAACCATCTCCTCTATCTCCCTCTACTCATACTCACAGCAATTTCTTGCTGTCAAACTGCTTTTGTTCATCTGCTGTCGATCTCTGTATTTCTGTCCTTTGATTTCAAAGTGTGTCCTTCAGTTACACACGCTGGTGGTTAAACATGCAACAAATTTATTTTTACTCTAAATTGCAGCATAAACCCAGAGAGTGTGTGTGTGTATGTGAGAAAGGTAGATCAATAATCCCCAAGCTCACAACATTGCTGGGCCTGCACATTAGTGAAGTATGATGTCAAAAGGGCACATAGCGAGAGATTAACATGGTGCGTGTGCACAGAGAAAGAACAAACATTCTACATGGAACATCGGTGTGTTTGTGCAGCATGTGCAGTTGAGCTGAGCGGTGTGAACAGATCAACACAGCAACTATTTTCAAAACATACTTCACAAATAGACGAGGATGTTTGGGGTTTGTTTATCAGTGGCTACTGCTAACAGCTCTGGTTGAGGTAAATCAAAGGCTGTGAGTGAAGGTATTAGAAAGTTCCACTGACTGAGAGAGGGTCCATGGGGGGCGTCCGGATCTCACTTTAGAAACAGTTACTTACAGTCATTACACAACACAAATGCACCATACAGTCAACAGAGACTGTCTCTGTTGCAAGTCTGAAACAAAGCACTCATGGTGTTATGGCTATGGGACTCTTAAAATCCTGAAGATATGTACTTTCACTTTACTCTATTTTTTGAGACTTTACGATAGTTTTAAAAAAAATAACAAAAATCAGTGAAAACAGGATTTTTCTTGCTCTGATTGATGTACTATGCAGGCATTCTCAACATCACAACACAAAGAACCCTCTCAAATCCATACAGCCATTCAAAGCTAACTTGCAAAACTAGATCACTCACAAATCATGAAAATATTAACTTCACTAGCCACGTTTACAAATCAACTTCCATCCGGTATACAACTTGGCCCGCCATGGAAAACCACAGTGTGAACAATGCCAGTACAGGGAGGTTAGCCAATCATAACAGAGCTCATTTACATAAACAAGTCTGTAAAGTACATTAGCAAAAACAGATGGGAGGAGTATCTGGGAAACCTATTTAAAAACATTTTAGCAGTTTCACTTGGAGACACCAGTGGCAAAAAAACAAAAAAAAAATCACACACCTTATCTTAAAATAAAAAAACTGATACTCACTCAGTAACTGACATAATTCCTTCTCCTCCAAGCGACACCTCTTCTCTGAGTTTGTCTCCAGGTAGTGATGGTGTAGGAAATTCTGCATCTTTCCTACGTGGCAGGTTGAATAACCTCCAAGGTGTGTGATTTATATCATCTTCCAGGTTAACTGCCGCGCTGATGTACGGGGTTGGCTCCAGGGGTTCGGGATAAGCAGTGGGAAACGGTTGAGTGAGGGGCTCCAATCGGCTGTCGTCCGGGCCTTTTTGGGGTAGGAGGCATGGTTCTGCAGAGGGAGGGTAAAAATGTTGGCTGTTGGGGGTGGAGGGGTTCTTAATTGCATCCGAGTTTTCGTCACCACGTTCACATGGATGAGGGCTCAAAGGGGGCGGCTGAGGAGACCCAACCATTTCTGTTGGGCCACTGGTGCCCACAGTAGTGCCGCCCCCACTGTGTAGCTGTGGGGGTTTAGAGCCAGTGCTGACATCGGACGGACGGAGCCCAGAAAATCGTCCACCCTCCTGACCTCTGAGGGCCAAACGCTGGCCCGCAGAGGCATCAGTTTCCATAGAAACATCTTCGCAAACAGAATTGCGGTGATGGAAGGGTGTTTGTGGCCGTTTTTGTTGCTTGTCACCCTTTTCTGGTTTCTCCCCGGCTTTGTGCTTGACAGGTGGCTGCTGCGTCTGACCAGCAGTGGGAGGCTGGCCGGGTGTACTGCCCGCTCTCTGCTTCAGTGTTTTGTGCCTGATAAGAAAGAGACATATTTAAATACAACAAGATCACAGTTAGAAGGAACATAATGAGTGGGTTACGTTTCCCTGACACCATTAATAAGAAAGCCTATTACCCAAAATCATAACTTTTTATTGATTTTCTTCCACTACAAGGCTTTCTAACATTTCTTATCAGGTGTAATAACCCTTTGAGATTTAAAATAGAGAAATATTACAGTTTCTTAATTAGCTCATTATTTATTTTTATTTTTTACTGGATTCTTTAAAAAACACAATTTGAATACAAACTCTCTGCTTGACAGGTCCAAGGACAGGTTGAAAAAGTCACATTATACTTGTAACAACAAGCACATGACCACTGTTGGAATCTGTTCAACCTGATAACATGTCCACACCTTCGCAGAGATATGCAAAGCTCCCCAGCTGCCAGAGTTTCCCCTTTTAATGTCTCTCGTTTATAACTGCATGCTTGAGAATCAGTTACCATGTCAGCCTCCACAGAGTCTCAGCACACAAGCCTACAGTCAGAAGTGAATGCTCCTAATACACAGCTGTCACCTCTCCCTTACAAACGCTCAGCGCGAGCCTTTCACAACAACCACTCGCGTTACAATGCCAGGAAACTTCAGTTCACTTCTGATATTAAACGCTGTGGGGCGTGCACGCATGATAGCGTTCAAGGGAAAATCTGGAGTGCGTTGTTTACATTTAGTTTGAGGGCCCAGGTACCTAATTTAGCCTAAATATGTAAACAAAGAAACCACAGTCGGAACTGAGAGGGTGTGAGCATGCAAGGCCTGTGCACATACGTGAGTCTTTACATATGTGCATGTGTGTCTGCAATCAGAGTATCAAGGTGTTGAACACCAAAGAGCTTAAGAAGATTACAAATACCTGAAGAGAGGCGTGTACACATACGTCTGTGTGCGCAAACAAACAATGGTGAGAAAGCTACTTAGAAATCAGACAATCAGAACACAAGGCAGTCAAGGGTAAAATGACACCCTCCTTTATTTCCACACTCGAATCAATTTTACGTTCACGTACGTTACAGTTGCAACAATGCTGTACAGCTGCTCTCTCAAACAAACACGCACGAGAAGAATGCTAAGCAAGCAGAAAGGATGACGTGTGGTCATTTTCACTTCACGGGGGGACTCCGTGTTTCATCACACCTCTCACACTGGGGCCCTTCCAAAAACATATTTGGCAAATGACAGCAGTCCCACAGTGCTTCCCCTGCTCTTGACCTGAACTGAACAGCTACTCGATACAGAGAAAAGATGACCCACGGAAAGGCCACACAGCAGTAAGAAACGGTAATGTACTGTAATGTACTGTGTTGGCATTTCTTAGCACTCCACAGAAAGCACTTGGACTAACTGTTGTTGGTATTTGCTGCCCGAGTACAAATGTTGTCCTTTTATATAATATTTTATAGAACGTGTTTTGGCTTGTCTAATAGCTGTAAACACTCTAATTTTCATGTTTATTAGCAGCATGCAAGCAATAAGAGTTTGAAAAACATTTATGGACAAACTACATCATTAAACTTTACAATGTACAGCCCTAACGGTAAACTGATGAGTTAATGATCGCCTCGTGTAAATGTTTGTTTTAATCTGTTTTTTTGGACTTTCTGTAATTCAATAATTTTAGTGGCTTTATTTTATACTGGACTATTTGCCAAAATCCAGCAATTCAGATCTGAACACAAGAAGTGTGAACAGAGTGTAAACGGCAACTCATCTCAGACCAGAAGCCAAGATGTCAACAAGATGTTTTGGGCTCATTTATCCATGAGTATACGTGTAAATGCAGCAACTCTTGGTTTTCTGATGTTCTTAAGCTCTAACACAATGGCAAGATGGAAATTCTAGTATTACTGGATACAGATATACATTCAAAACACTAAGAGATTCTTTGGGCAGGTATCCCACAGGTTCAAACCACAAATAAGAAAATGGAGAAACTGCCATGGTCTACAATCATCCTTTTCTACATCAAAGGCAAGCAAATAGAAACATCTGGGAAGGACTTATGAGATCATTTAGTGACACCGCTCAGAAACCAGTTTCTCTGGTTTTCACAAAGAGCTTGTTTGTTATTCCAAGGCAAATGTAACGCCTGTCATTTCTAAGAGTGGCTGTAAGTGATACTGTAAGAACTGAAAGCAATTAGCAGCAGCAGTAGAGTGGGGTGGCTAAATAAGAACAGCCAATGAGAACACAGAAGAAGGTGAAAGCGTTCATACCTGGAACAGTTGCAGCTTGATCTCGGAGCGGATTCAACAAAGTCCCAGGTGCCCACTTTCAACAGCGTCTCCTCCTCACTTGTCCCATTGGGGGTCGTGGCAGAGAATTTCCGTCTGAGAGGAAAAAAGGGAAAGGAGTCTCAAATCAATCTCTTTATCACTATAAAACCACTGAACACAATATACTTACAACACTTACAAGTATTAGCTTGTTGTTTTCAATAAACAGTCACAGAGATTTGAACCTGATTGTGTTGCTCTGTTTCATTAAGCCTGAGTGTTACCTTATCAGATATAAGATTTTCTCTGAGTTCGTCTGATGATGTCTGAGTATGCTTACTTGTTCTGAGTTCGATTGATATTGCACTCCTGCCAGACACTCTCCACCACCTGACTGGCCATCCTGCGTGGAATCTTGCCGCCGTGGTGACTGGTGCTGTCAACACTGAATCCATCCATTGCCATTGGCAACCGCATCCACTTCTGAGCAGAGTGAGAGTGAACTGGAAAAAGACAAAAAATTGGACAAAAAGATAAAGTGGACAAACATAACCGACAAAATTACAATGTTTTTATTTAAAATACTATCAATTTCTGACTTTAAGCATAGAAATCAGCATTTTAACATTCCCTGATATTTTCAGGTTTCACAACTGTAGAAACCCCAAATCTAAAGAAATTACTGACATATCGTTTTAAGCCCACGTCTGTTACATGGATGGTTCCGACTCCGATTCTGATTATCATCTTCATTCCACAATTGAAACACCATCAAGTCATTTATGTAAGTGCATGGGGCTGGAGTGGAAGCGTGTTTACCTGTCTGGGCCTCCTCAGGTGAGGTGGGAGGGGTCAGGGTCACTGAGGAGATGGCGGGGTCACGGTTTAAAGCAGGCACATGATGGCCATTGGAATAGACAGCAGTGCAGTGCGAGGAGCCTGCAGGCGTTACTGTAGGGATGTCTGACTGCGGGACTAACACCAGGCATGCAGGATACACCATGCGTACACCACCTGAAGGAAACACATTCATACCATAAATACCTGACACACTGCTAAAACTGCCTAGGTACTAGGCTCAAACAAATACTGCTAACCATGTCAGTCAATCAATATTAGCTTGTTTTTTTATTTTGAGCAATAATCAATATTTAAGTGCTTTTTAAATGCTTTTTTAAACTATGTATCTGGTTTCAAAACCGTAATTTATGTAATTTATGCTGATATGTTTGGTATAAATTACAAAAGGCTTTTATTTTTATTGTCTCCAAATTGGAATTTGCTGTTTAACTTCAAGTGATAAATTCACATTGAGGTTCAACTCACCAACAAGCACCTCCACTGCAGCCAGGGAGTCGTCCTCCCAGTCCATGTCCTCCATCTTGTCCTCTGAGCTCTCCTTGGATGCGGGGCTGATGGGATAGAACTGGTTCCATTCTTCAATGAGTTTCTGTGTCGGAGGGTCAGACAGCTTGAAGGACTGGCCGGTCAATGTCCCGTTCAGTCCAAATGGACTCAGAATTACTGTAGAGGATGACAGACGGCATTTAGTGACGCACGTGACATACAGCCCACAACTCAAGAGATACTGAACAGCAGTGACATGAAGGTTACCTCGACTCCACAAAGACCTTGATTTAAAAAACATGTTTTGTGCACAGTTTTTATTATGGTGAGCTATTATTATGATTAGTTATGATTATTATTGTTATTATTATTAGCTATTATTAGTCTTAGTTTGAATTTTGGATTTTGGTTTAACTGTTTGGTTGAACTCATTTCACCTGACAGATTTGGCCAATCCCCTTTATTAAAACATTCATGTAAATGTCAAAATATGACTTCTTGGCTTGATGAATTTCAACAAAGTATTGTGAGGTAAAACCCTTCAATACCCTGGAATATCAAATGTCCCCAAAACCTATAGTTTGTTTTGTATTTTGGCAAACCACTACTAAAAAAGTGGTAAAAAAAATCTACAGCATTGTCCTTTGAAATTAAAAGTTATTTGACATTAACATGGTAAAAATATACACTGTATGTAGCAGAAACACATGAAAAATGAGAGCGTGTAATCAGAACAGTGCCAAAGCAAATGAGTCTATCAAGTGGGGAACACTGTACAAATACTCCTGCCTGGCTTTCTCTCTCTCTCTCTCTCTCTCTCTCTAGTACTCCCTCCACTTCTGTTCCTCATTAACTGTGGTCTTAAATGACTCCTCCATTGCGCCCGTGTCTGTTTCCTTACTCCTTTTTCTCAGATGTTTTCCAAAAGCCTTTCATATCACCCCAGCCCCCAGTCACTGCCAAGCAGAGCTCATTCAGAGCCTATAAACCAACTTAAATAAACAGGTCACTCAGAGGAAGAGCGAGAAACACAGTAAAGGAAACTGAGAGAGAGAGCAAAAAAAGGCTGAGTGAGGAAGAAAGAACTTGGGTCGTCGATTTACACCCTGTTAGTGTCTCACCAAAACACTTCACTTTCTCAAGTGGCGCTCTATTATGTGTTTACACTGAATCAGGAGTCACACCTTTTCCTTGTTCCGTACACACATGCATCTTCTGCTTCCTTGATCATGCGCCACCCGTCTCCCATGATATATCGATCCACAGCGAGGGGAAAAAGGAGCTTCCAGGATAAAGGGGGATGGGGTGAATGAATCTATCCTGTGTCCTTCCATTAGCCGGTTCATTCCATGGCCTTCATCACACAAATCCATGAAAGCTGCAATGACAGAGGACATCTCCGTCCATCCAAAAGAGGTATGGGAGGGAAGAACCGGAAGGGGGTGGGGGTAAGAGCTTTACAAATGGAAAAGTGGTACGATTCATCTTTAATGGGTTATGGCAGATTAAACCCATGCGCTGTAACAAAGATCATTATCCTTTATCAAAACAGGCTTGAGGAACTGTCTCTGAAATACATTGAGAAACTCAGGTTTCATTTTAACAGAAGGCATTATACACACACAGTGGTGAGAAGGAGCTGACCAGACATAACTAGACCAACATGGCTTGTTCGTGGAATGTCTCTCCAGGCGAAAATGGCTCTTTTAACACCCAACAGTCCTCTGGACTTGACTCGTCGCGACGCATCAGAAGTGATTCCACTGAGATACACAAAATATTTACAGAAAGAAAGCCCGGCACCAGGCTCTTCAGGCAGGTGGGGGGGTCAGAATTTGCATAGCAGGGGAGCTTGAAGCATTAAATCCACTACAAAGATGTCCTGCATCAGCCGTCACCATAAAAGGTCCACTGTTCTGCCCCACATTTGCACAGATATGAACCAATTTTCAAATATACACGCAAACAAATTTATTCCAATATCATACCATTCACCTCACATTTATTCTGTTAAGCGACTGAGCACTACTAGTCTCTCTTTCTCTCTCTCCTGCTCAGTTAAGTAAGCTATGAGTTCATTACACCCCTTTCACTGCTCTTTATGAGGTCATAGTCGCAACACTCGCATGCTCACTAATCCAAGACTGTCAGAAACAGTGAGAAGCAGGAGACTGGAAGACAAAGCGCGAGAGAGCAAGAGAAAGGTCAGCTGGTTCCAACTGACACATCACAAATTCCTGATCCACTGCAAAGGTTATTTCTCATCAAAAGAATGAATTATACTATTAAACCTTTTATTTGCTGTCACTAGAAATGTCCTCAAATAAGCAATAAAATGGCAGCTGTGATCTAACGCATATTATAAAACAGTCATCCTGACATCCTGAATGCTAATTGGTCGGAATGACATTCCTCAAACCTTCTATGAAGTACACAGCGCAATAACTGCAATAATAACTGCAAAAACCCTTGTTTGCCTACTATATATTACTGTACAAGCAAAAATTTATAAGAACTGCCTTTCTTTTGCTTAATTGCATTAGAGCAGCAGGAATAGCAAATCATACAGCTTGAAAGTTTTCAGGATGTCTGTTATAGTCTGTGACATCACCAACACTGCATGTGTTACATGGCTCACATTACCGGAAAAAATGAAGAATACCTTCCTCTTCCTCAAGTACCCACAACAGGAAAAGGTCTCAAATTATTTCTGCACTTTTTTAAGATAAGAAGGGGCCGCTCGATACAGGATGCCATTGGGCTTTATAATTACAAACCTCATCTTTTATATCAGAGAGAGAGAGAGGGGCAAAAAACGAGAATGAGAGAGAGACAAGGGAAGCATAAGAAAAACTAAAGAGACATAAGAGGCAAAACAAAACTGTTTCAAGTTGAGTCGTCATATTAAACTGTAAAGGGAGAGGGGAGAGATACACCTTAAAGGCAGAGAGTAAAAATCTTCAGGTACGGTTTCCTCTCACCTTGGAATGGGCTGGAGGCCTGCTGGGCCAGTGTCAGGTGCTCCTCACTCAGGTGGTACACAGGCTGGTGCTGGTTGATCTCCACACTCGTGCACACATTACTGTCTCCATGCAGGAAGAAGGTGAAGGAGCAAGACAGATGTTCTCTGAAAAGAACAGAGAGAGACAGGTGTTTAAGTTAGGCACCAGAACAGTCACAAAAATGACACATGGGATTAATCATAAGAAGCTAACAGCTTATGAGATGGTTTATCAAAATACATCAGACAGGATTTGTAGTGAATTTACACAGTGAGTCATATTAACAGCGTCACTGAATTGTTGACTCATTTTCAATAAGTGAGTCAAGTCAGTGAAACGTGCGTGTATCATCAGAGTAATTTGTTATTAAATAATTGTTGGATCCCCAAGAATACGTCTGATGCAGTTTGTACTTTAAAAACATTTTTTAATATCTCACATGTGAGAAACATCACGTCATTGAGACCCCTTTGACCCCTAAGTCAAACACTGCTCTGTGTTTGACCTCCTCCTTGTGAATATTCATGAGGATCTTCCCTATATATATTAAAGTGCAATAACACTTTCACACATTAGTCACACTCTGAGCTTAAAGCCTGAGCTCTGGTAAAAACAGTCTGAACTTCACCAGCTTAAAATCCTCTGTTTATATGCTGAATTAGAGCTGCATCTGAATTCATCACAGGCATTAAAAAAATCTTAAAGTGATTGTGGCCTTTTGGCACAATGACTAAACCAGAAAAGCCCTACTGAATGTACATGTAATGATTTTAAAGCATTGTGCTTTAAAATCAGCAACGTATAAGCCAAAGCAAGTTGAATTTGCTAAATACTGCTCATCTCATATATTTAACCTTTATTGAATACCTATATAAACTATTGTGATGGATGGATGGATGGATGGATGGATGGTGATATTTGCGTGTGTATAGCAGGGTTTAAACATTTCTGCAGAAAATGTAAAAATCTGTCATTTTTACTACCATTACACTGAATACATGAAGTCTCTAGTCCTTTCTGGCCTGTTTGCTCCAGTTCAGTGAAAGTGAGAGAAGCTTTATAACACTGGACAGAAACTCTTCCCAAACACACTGCAGGCACAGAGCCATGAGTCTAGACACCTGCCAAACATCTGCATTCAGAGTGCGAGAGACTCAAAGAACAGGGCCAGAAACTAGAGAGAGAAATACTGATCTGAAAAGTATGTCACGCCTGCACGCAGTAAACACGCCACACTTGCCCCAACTCTACAACTCGCTCTGTGCTAGAAGAGTACTGCAGACTGCCCCCCGCGGAGATATTATGACAGCTGCTTTTTGGAACTACTGCTGCTTTGAATGTCTCCTACTTCAGTCTCATGTAGACCTCAAACCTTCTGAAAAACACACAGAGCTCAATACTGTAGCTTTCCTGTAGCTCAGTGGTACTTAAGCTTTCCTGTAGCTCAGTGGTTAGAGCATGGCGTTAACAACCCCAAGGTCATAGGTTCGATCCCAGGGATTGCACGTACTCAGAAACAATGTATAGCATAATGCAATGTAAGTCGCTTTGGATAAAAACGTCTGCCAAATGCATAAATGTAAATGTAAATGTACTGTTGCACCATCCCATTTGATCATGAGAGCACATGGTGTATGAGAGTGTGCAGACCAATAACAGCAAGCTCCTAAAGCTCTCTGTACAGCTATGGAGAGAACAATCAGTGTGTGCATCACTGACCAACACCAACACAAAACTCGACCCGTGATCACTGTTCCTGGTCAAGTTAAGCCCCGGGCGTAAAATTGACACCTGACAGGATCCAAAACCGTGTAAAACAGAGCTAGTTCCCAATGGGGACTAGCTAGCCTGTTTCTCAATCAGATCAAACAACATTCTTAATGTTGTAAATGCTGTGTGAATAAAAACAGAAAATACCAAAAGGACATATGTTTTTAGAAATCTTCTAAAAAAACATCTGTTGCACCTAGTATGCCTTTTGTTAATTTAAGAGGCATATTTTTTTCCTCTACAGAAAAATCTTTGTGTCAAAGGATAAGAGGTAAAAAACAGACAACATGAACCAATAAGGACCATAAGAAAAAAAAACTGACAAACAACGCAGAATGAGGGAAAAAACAATTAAGAAATACAGAGAAGCTAGTGGTGAGAAAAACAGCACGAAGAAAGAGGGGTGACATTCCACAGTTATTTGTTGTATTGGGCTGCTACCAACTTCCTGAAAACAGCAGCTCTGGTCAGGGTGTAGCAAGCTGCTACTACAAAACCCACAAAACACACATTAAACTTAACTGCACAACTTTTAATGCAGCGCATTAACCCACGCGTGCACACACAGGTGGCGTCTACATGTGGCCGTTTTGTCCTAAGAAACCGTCTCGCTCTAAGCCAACTGTCTGCCATCACCATACTATACATTTAACTGTCTTCATCCTTCTCTAACGGTCTCTGTCTTTCTAATGGGAAAGACAGTTTGTTTACCGCCACTGCCCCTACTTCAACAAACCACTGTGTGCTGTATTGACACTAATTGCTGTCTTTCTGATGCATATCCATTCCCAAAATTAAAAATGGGCATGTGTACAGTTTTTCAATTGTCACAGGATTTCAATTGGTCCGTAATTCTTTATGCGTTTTGAAAAAATAAAAAAGTGCATGCAATTACTTAGATTGTTTTACTCTTAGCACCGTATAAACAGGTTGGGAACAGTTACGCCAGACCCTGATAAGACGTGTCTAACAGTTATAGCACAGCATGCAGTCAAAACATAAAAATGTCAAACAAGTTTTTCTCACTAATAAACAAGCTAGGTGTCTAATAGGGCTACATGTTATTGAAGAAAAATGTGACATGCGTTAACTTGCTAAATAATGCGTATACAATAATGCTTTAAGTTTGTTAAATCAATGAATTGTAAAAATGAATTAAAATACATTAAAAAAACTGAAAATTATATAACCAACAAACATGTTTCACATCCTTTCTGGGAAAAGTAAGAAAACGCATTACAACCAACATTTTGCCAGTTTGCCTGCCAGTTTATATACATCAGCTGACTAAACATATCCTTTGGAAGAATTAACATCCGTTAGTTATTGCAAACCATTATGATATGCATACTGCAATACGCAAATATGCAATACACAAATATGCAATGCTTTGACATTTTTGATACATCTTACAGGTCTAGCATCTAATTGACCATTGTGACCCTCCCTTACTTGGGAATGTTCACAGGACTACTGACTGTATCCTGTTCCAGTCAGATGAGTGTTACACACATCTAACCAGGTGAGATAATAGGTGGGAGAACAATCATGCCAGAGAATCATGCCAAACATCAGAATGTTAGTACACACATCAGTCACATGACAGTCTCAGCATTCCATCACCTGACCAACAGCAGGAGTGAGATCAGATGACCCACTCTAGAACACGCTGTGACACATGCTCTTCACCTCTAAAGCAAACCCCCTGGAAGACTTCAGCCACACTACTAGCAGCAGTGTGTTTACCACAAACAGAGAACTGAGTTTCTGAACTGCCTTCAGATTAAAACCACAGAGAAACGGCAGTTAACACAAACAAAGACACACAGAGAGAGAGAGAGAGAGAGAGAGAGAGAGGGAGGACATCCTCTCATTCATAAAGCATAATTCTTAAACAGAAAGCTCAATCAATAAAAGAATTTAAAAACCCTCTAGACTCGATGAGTGACTGTTTGCCTCGTCAAAACAGCTGAACAAATCCAGAGAGGCGTTCTCAAACAAAACATTTGTTTGTCAACAGTCACTTATGCTAATTAAATGTTTATTGATCTTATGTAACAAGCTTTCACTAAATACAAAGCCCACGTTCAAACGATAGAAGATCTGATTGGCTGCGGATTTTAGAGACCCTCAATCTTGACACGGATTATCATAACAGCTGCACATGGAGAGGTGTTACTGTGTCAAGCTTTAATGCTAAATTCCATTACACTAAACTAATTTGAACTGAAATTTAAGATATTTAAAGTGTGTGATTTATGCATCACCAATGTCACCAAACATTTTTGCAACCCGCTCCCCCACACACACAGACACCTGCCATTGCTCAGAAAACTAGACTGTCCCACCCCAACTCAAAGTAAACAATTAATTGGCAGAATATTAACTCATAATTTGCATAAAGCAGATGTAAAAATAACACATTTAAAAGCAAGGAAAGACCGTTATGAGAAACTGTTAGGCATAGGAGAGAAAAAAGACAATAAACACCTGTTTAGGTTTGCAAGCAAAAAAAAAGCTCATTTAGATTTACTTAGCACCTTAAAAGTCAAGACACTCCTCTTAACCTCATACCACTCTCCCATTCTCCCCTTCTTTGGAACAGACCATAAATTCTGAACCTTAATATTAAACTTTGGAAAAACCTTTTTAACCAGTGGTTTTTTAAAAATTGGGGGTGGGGAAGGACAACAAAAATGGACTGTAAAAGTGTAACACTGCTTTGGAATGTCAGGAATCTCAGATCTCTCTCATGGAGCTGTGTTCGGAAAGCAGAGGAGAGGAGCTGGTTTAGGTAGGCGTTACAGTCTGAGTAGGCTTCTAGATTTACATCTGTGCTCTGGACCGACTATGACCACCCTGGATATCCTAGAACTTGTTTAGAGAGTGGAGGGCAGAACTATTATTATCTGGACATGCCTATGAAATTCCAGCATGTCCACCCAAGTTTACTAAGTGAAATGCATATGTTGCTATTAAAGAAATATATGTGATGCAACCAGATCCTGGCAGAATACACCATTTTTATTTTGTGCATTCTGCACAGATTCTGGGTGGAAATCTGCAGAATCTGCAGAAGACAAGAGCTTCACTCCTGCATCTGCTGCTCTGAAGGTGTGTGTGACATTCTAATGTAAATATATAAATGCATTCCATTCTGTAGTTTATTATAGGTGTGCATCCAGAGGGACATTCTGCATTTGTCCAGCTGCGTAACAGGGCATGCATTTCTGCAGATAAATGATTTTGTGCCCACATAAGCGCGTGATTTCATTTACTGCGATCTCTGTGGGTGTGTACAGATGCGCAGAAATGTATGCAGCTTCACCCAGGTAGATATTGTGAGAGATATATTTAGCAAGTAGACTGTCTGATCCAATCCTTCGCTGCCCTACTAAAAGCACTAATAATACAAAGGCACAAAAAATGGCCTGATCACAGATGCATCTTTAATGAGTACTACAGCATAACTGCGACATCACTGTACTATAGGTGTTGAATAATGCACCGTGACGTGCAGGGAATGCATCGTGTTCAACAATGGCTCGCACGTCATCAGGCTCCCCTGTGAACACTGCCCATAAAAGAACACACTGGATCTGTGGATTAGCCATGGTAACAGATCTACTGCTCACACCCACCATGAGAGAGAGAGGGAGAGAGAGAGAGGAGGAGAGAGAATGCACAAGCGTGATCGGTGCTCTGACCTGTATGAAGGATGATGTAAGCAGCTAAAACACATTGGGGTTTGGTTACAGAGCTGCACCATGTGACAGCATAGCCAGCCAATAGGAGAACCACCCAGTGACTTAGCATAGTTACAACAAACACACACATACACAAAAACAAAACAGAGCTATTTACGGTCTGAGTGTGTTTCAAAATAAATTAAAACAAAAAAAATAAATGAAAGGCAAGTTCTCCGGCATTCTTCAGAGCCTGGCTTCCGAGCCGCTCTCTTCCCCACAGTTCCTCTAATTATAGAGAAACTGCAAGACACTTTGTGCTTATACGCTAGGCACAGAAGAGAACAGGAAGGGTTTGGGTCTGTTCATGAGCTGGAATTCTTCAAAAACAAAAAAACTACTGAGATAAAGAGGAAACCAGCGGCGCTGTGGAGGCTGTCCGTGTTTTCCGCGAGGAAGGATTTAGAGGGCAGGTGTCAAGACAAAGCGCTGATGGGGACAACACAGGCCTCAAGTCTAACGGGTTAACTGATGTAATCCCTCTAAATAGATGTGTGCGCGTGTATGCAGCGGTTTCAGACCAACTTCTTAAACACACCTTACCTAATGAAAACAGTCCACAGAGGAGAGAGATTAAAGATGACAAGAAATGCCATTCATGACGCATTCAACCTGTAATGTGGAGCCCTACAGGGTAAAACAGAATGTTCAGCAGGAAATAATGCAGGGTGGGAACTGATTTTATCCATCTGGATTTGATTGGCTTTTGAAAAGTTGAAACATTTAAAACTATATTATGATAATACTTTTAGGGCATAGAAATGCATACCTTAATTTGATTTTTAAAAATTATGCGAATTTTTTTTCTTTAGTGGAAAAACTACCCTTTGGTTTATATTCCCTATGTGCCATAATTTTCCCAGACTGCACTTTTGTTCCCAGTTCATGGAACACAAACCAATCGTTCACCAACAAAAACACGGACCGAACACATTAACCGTCAGTTACTAATTGACGTTAACAATCAGCTAGCTCAACATGACCTGATTAATCACCCAATTAATACAAAGTTGCTGCTTTTTGCCAATTACACTTGTTTAGATCTACTCTAATCAGCCAATCAGATTGCAGAACACTCAGAATCCTAGAGTGTCACCGTTTGGAAAAATAGCTTATTTAGAATGATTTGGACAGGTGAATCATGAATATCTTTAATAAAAAAATACGGACAGGAAAAGACACCATACAGCTTCTGTATTCCGCTTTACATCATTGCCAGTTGCACTGGCTGCCAGTAGCTGCTCGCATCAGATTCTAGGCTCTGATGTTTGCATTCAAAGTAACTACTGGATTCGCACCTCCTTACCTGCTCTCACTTCTTCCCACTTATGTGCCCTTCAGAAACTTGTGTTCAGCTAATGATCGTTACCTTGTGGTTCCATCCCAAAGAGGGAAGAAATCATTTTTCCAGACTCTTACTTTCACTCTGCCCGGTTGGTGGAATGAATTCATTACTCAGAACGGCTGAGTCATTAGCTGTTTTTAAGAAACAACTAAAAACTCATCTATTTTGTCTTTACTTCCGACACTACCTCTACTTCAGCTTCTTTTATTAAAAAAAATATTCCGGCTTCTTACACTGTTGGAATACCTGAGACCTGTTTATAGCACTTATTCATTGTTGCTCTTATAGTTGTTGAAATTGCTTCCTTGTCCTCATTTGTAAGTCGCTTTGGATAAAAGCGTCATCTAAATAACTAAATGTAAATGTAAACGTCACCAGCTGATTCAGTTTCTGCCAGCCTGTTGCTCATGAATGAAGCTGAGAATCAGCTGTGTTTCTGTAGCATGGCAGAACCCAAAGCCATATGTGTAACAGGTGATATCCTCTAAGGTAGAGATGCACCGTTCTGCTACGGTAGCACTTTAGGGACACAATTAAACACCTCCTTGCAAGAAAAAATACACATGCTTAAGACTTGAACACACAATTTATCACTGAGGGATTTGGCACTAAGAGAAGCAAGCAAGCTTTGGGAATCAGTGTAGCAGGCAGTAATGTTAATCACAACCCAGACCATTACATCCCTGTGTTCTCTGCCACTAAACCTGTTATTTAAAAGCCTCAGTGAGCACTGACTGAGAACCAGCTCTGTAATATCTTACTGTAGGAATATGGGGAATGAAAGCTCATTAAAGATGACCACTAACACTCAGAGATTTCACCCCAAGGTCTGTGTTTAAAGAGTCTTGGTGTGGAAGTAATATTTTGGGATCACATACCGCACGGCATTAAAGCTGACCACAGATCAGTGGCTGGACCAATAAAATGAGCTGATAGAAATCTAAAAACGCTGTCAACACTAAAATCTGTGTCAGGACGTAAGAGAAGTAGATCTATTACAAGCTCACTAAATTCCAGAAGTGCCTTGGCTTCTAACCGCTAATGGACAAAGGAATCTATGACTTTACAGAGAGACAAAGACTTGGAAATAAATATGCAAGTACTCCATTAATAATTAATGATTATGTAAACATGCATCAAAGCCATGGGTTACTGTTAGTGCATGTTTAATGCACAAAATTATTCCAAGTACACACAAGTACAATCAGTCAATACACATGCAAGCATTCAAAAGAAGCCGCTTGTCAATCAGGCTACACTTGGGTACTGAAATACACCACTACTGAATAACTCCACTACTGTGCATACCTGCTGCAGTAGAAAAATAGAAAATTTGAGGAAAAAGGGAATTTTTTGACACTGCTGAATCCTTAACACAACATCTTAGGGAATCTACTGATGGGTGGGGGGTGTCAGAGTGTAAGTGAGAGAGGCTGAGCTGGAAGAAAACGCTGTTGTTCCTTTTTCTGTCACATTGCAGTGATTTGCTGAGAGTCAGAGCTGTAAAACACACACACGCACACACTGGAGCAGTTACAGTCTTGTTAACTTATCACAAATGCATGCTTGTGTGTTTTAACCATGACATTAAACTGATCTCAGACTTCCCCTGGCACAAAAACACAATTTTGTGGAAAACACTATGTAATTCTTTGAAAACTCAGAGCGTAGCACCTGTATTTTTAACCTGTTTGAAAGCAGTCTGGCTGCGCTAATAGACTGTATAAATGACCTTGTAGATGATAAGAAAAGAGCAAACAAACAACGCTGTGAGGAAAGAAGAAAAGGCAGAGGGCAGAGAAAAGCAGAGCTGCTCTTTTTTTTCCCACCTCTACACACACGTCGTCTCAGTTTCTTATCAAAGAGCACAGATGCTGACAAGGAGAAACGCTGTGCAGGAGACAGAGCTTCCGCACGGCCGCAGTAAGCAGCTAATATACACACACAGAAACCAGAGTGGATTGCAGACAGAAATCTTCATTCAAACTTGATCGCCTTTGATTTCCTGTAAGAAGCTTCATGGCTGCATCTGAAACTGCATTAAAAGTGTATTACATTGTTGTGCGAGAAAGCCAGCCATAAACAATATCTGGATAAGCACTCAGGTCTGTATTTAAATCCCAAATGAGATGGTGTGTATATCTGGACAAGTGATACAGATTTTCACAATTTGGCTGGTCTGAGAACAACCTAGTTTAGATCACATGACATCAGTCTTTTAGAAATCAGGACCAGTAAGGACCACACTGAAGCAAATCAACTGAATAGATGGGAAACCACTGCACAGCAAGTAAAGTTTTTTACCATCTCACTATCAAAGCTCCGTCAAATCCTGAACATGAAAAATAATTCACTTTCTTTATAAATGTCCTTATTCTTTTGTGCACAATTCATAACTGCATGATACTCAAAGCAAAAAATATATAAATTGCATTAAAAATGAATGTCTTTGTCTCTAAAACTAATGTCTAATGTATTTAAAACAACTTTTCTACCCAATGATATGACAGGAAAAATAAAAATTCAGACAACATCAGACATGATGATAAGTCAGTCCCAATAGATACAATTAAGCAGTGTCCTGCATGACTACCTGCTCCAAGTTTAGTTTCACCTACAAATGCCTGTTTAATGCAACGTAAACGCAGTGTCACATCGCTGCAACTGCTGCCATCCAACTGATGCCAATACAAATGCAAATGCAAGATTCTGAAAGCACAAAGCAGAAATAATGCCAATCATACCTCTTGTTTATGGGCTTCTCGTCCTTTTCGTAGGGTTTGACGAACCATTTTCCGATGCGTACAAAACTGCGGTTCATGAGACAGCGCTCCAGCAGGTTATGAATGGCCTTGAAGAGAAGGGTACGACATTCATAGGACAGACCGCTCTCCCACACTCCGTCATCCTCACCTGAAGACAAAACACACACACAGAGAAACCTGGTCACCAACCTGCATTTTATACCCATTTCATTGCTGTGGCATAAGTAATAAAAAGCAAGTTACTATTACACGTTAACAGTTTCTTATTACAATATAGACAATATTTACAATATGTACAATGGTGTACATAATACAACAACATGTGTAATCGTTGACCTTTTATCTGACCAAAACATTAACTAAATAAATACGTACACAATGCTTGATTCATTTTAAAGCTCTAAAGATTTTTCTAGAAATGCTAAAGCCACTAATTGATAAACACACAAAACACACATCTTAGTGCCAACATCACTTATACGCTGCACTGACTGATCACATAAGATGAGATTTATGCTTCTAAAATATTAAATAACCCAAAAAACAGACAAACATTTTAATGACAAAATAACTTTGTTCTGAGAACATACCAGCTGTCTAAAGAACTGCATGCTACAATTTCATTTAACAGCACAGTACTCGATAAACCTGATAATATCGATAAACTCGATAAACCATTTAAAATCCTGAGACATTAATTAAATTCACTTCTGTTGAATTATATGTATAAAAACAAAACACACAACAACAACAAGATTTTTGAAGCTCTACTTTTAAACTATTAATCAGAATTTTACTGCTTATTTTGATTGGACTCAAAGTCTTAATTAGTTCAGCCTGACAGACTGATTCCAGCCAAATGCCATCCTGCATCTCATTGGCTGCTGTCTCAGGTATAGTGTCCAACAGGGCCGTAAATCTAAGCGCTGGTTTGTTTCTGGATCACGTTCGGCTGTGGCCTCCATGCTTCAGTAATCTCATTAGGAGTCACTGCTTAAACCTGGCAGCTCTTAGGCTCCTTTCAAGCATGTCCCTGTGCAGCACAGCTCCCATGAGCACCCAGAGGCTGCAAGCATTACACCATACACCCACACCCACCCACTCACAACCACCCGCCTGCTGGTTTGCAGATGAATACAGAGCAAATCCACATGATGGAACAGTAACAAACCTTAGACAGGATTCCCTGACACTGCAGACATCTGAAGCAACGTATCCGCCACAGTGTCTTTAATCAGACACACATTGTGACGACGCAAATGCATGCGTCTCTTTGAATGCACATTTGCATGTAAAATGAAGCTTCATCTTTGGAACACTTTATGCTAAATACTACAACCAGATGCTTTTGATTCATGTTTCTAAGAATGTTTCTAGGTATTACCTCAGGTAAGTTTAGATGCATCTCTGTAGTACTCAAATCAAACAACTCAATGGTCGCCATCTCCAGTCAGCAAGCATGATTCACAAACATTTGCATGGAATGCAGCAGAAAGTCCTGCAGGATCTGAACGCCAATCATGCGCAAATTTGCATAAATGCCACATCCGTTTAGTGTCCTTTATTATAACTGCATTTGAAAGAGGTCTGAATATATGAAAAGAAAATGGCATTTGTTGGCTATATCTGTAATGCTTTTAGTTACCGGTGTAAAGGTTTAAATCAGAGAATGATTAAATCGCATTTCAATCATTCTGTAGAATTCCACAGGTTTTTCAATTACACAATCAGCACTGCAAATTTAAAAAGCGGCAGATTCGGTGTGGGCCAATCAAAAGGTCATTCAGTCAGAAAGTGTGCATGCAGTGAAACTACCGCAGGCTAAATGCTGACAAACTGGAATCATGCCAGAAGGCGAATCTATAATTCGTTGATGTCTTCTGAAAAGGCAGCAAGTAGCACAATTCACTTTTAACGGATGTCATTGATTTGACTAACAGCTTGGCAACAATAAAACACCTTGTCTTTTGTCAAAGCGAAGAGAGGGGGAGCAAGAGAGTAAAAGAGAGCGCGGAGCGAGAGTAAGAGGGGTGGTTTTGGATGTCTCATGCATCCTTTAATACATTAAGTACAGGGCCAGCTACTTTTCACCTGTGCACAGATAAATGCTCTAGACAGAATCATTCTTAGTAAGAAACTTTAACCTCAGAGCCCATGAAAGACTCCCATTCATCTTTCATCAGAAGAATAACACCCATTGATCTTTTCATATACACTGCGTACAATTTACAAAACATGTTCTTTCAGAGCAGAACCTTAAATCCAACTGTGTAAACATTCCACTGAATGGTAATTATGAAGCTTGCATCTAACCTGCATTTAGATACAAAAGAAAACGCCACATTCCTTTTTACTTGCAAATACACCTTCAATATGGTACAATAACACCAAATCAACTCTTCCAATTTTTGCATACAAATCTATCATATAGTCTGATATAGTGTAAGGCCGGGAATTTAATTCTCCCTTAAAATCAAACTATCATATTCACTTGTTTACAGCTTTCCTGTAGCTCAGGGGTTAGAGCATGGTGTTAACAACAACAAGGTCGTGGGTTCGATCCCAGGGATTGCACATACTCAGAAACAATATATAGTATAATGCAATGTAAGTCGCTTTGGATAAAAGTGTCTGCCAAATGCATAAATGTCTAACCATTGCCCACAGAGACAGAAAGAGAAACAGGCAGACACAAGGAAACCAAGGCAGCCGAAACAGTGTGCTTACATAGTCACAAACACTAGCACACAAGCACACAAGCACACAAAAAACTACAAGGCATGTAAACTGTGACATAAACATCCCTATAATGTAACAGCCCTTTACGTCTAAAACAATAAATGCATACATGATGCATACCTGAAGACGTACAACAGAATTTAAATTAGCCTAACAGAAACGGGGCAAGATGAAATCTAAAGACACTGGCTATGTTGTTGTTTATTAGAGTAAGACACTGATAAACGGACCTGTTTATGTGCAGTTATCAGAAGAAACAAGTGAACAGATTTCAGGTCCAACACACAAACACAAACTCCCACAGTCCAGTCAGGATAATATATTGTTTATAAAAACAGAAGAGTATCTTAAGAAACACAAACAACCATAAAATAATTAAATAGGTTTTTTAAAGGACCATCTAACGTCTCTGAAAAAGGGATTTCTCCTATTTTTAAAGCCGCTTCCGCTAAAGTAGTGTTGTCAAAAATATCTATATTTACTGAAATATATGAAACAGTACCAATACTTATTTCCTGAAGTATCGATACAGTAGCTGCGTTTACATGAATGAAACTAAAAAACTCTGCACGTGCAATGCACGTCAATATCAATAGAGTGGCTGCTAGTATGGAATGGCAGGAAATGTGTATTCGTGTACTGTGCGCATGTGAAAAGAGCCAATCCGATTTTAAGCGTGTCATGTAAATGTGCACATCAACCAGATTACTTAAGCGTTCATGTAAACACTGCGCTCGGATTCAACAATCTGATTGATTTCAATCCGATTGAAACAAAAAGTGCATGTAAACGCAGCTACTGATAACTGTCTAGCTTTGCCACTTTCACTCTCGTCCTTCTTTCCAACAGCGAGTTGACAGCACACGTGACTGCAGTGCCTGGCTCTTATTTGCTCAGGTTAAATAGAGTTAGTGAGTTGCGAGTACAGTGCCGCGACCGGCTTTGGTTGAGAAAGTACACAGCAGAAGTTATGTCTGCAACTATTTTAGATTTGAGGCATATGAACACGGAAAGGCAAAAGACACAAGCAAGCCAATATGCAAGCGTTGTTACAAAGCAGTGCTAACAAAAGGTGCTAACACCACTAATTTAGCAAAGCACCTGAAAGACAGACACTCGGACCTATATAGAGTTTTGAGAGGTTGGTAACTGCTCTCATTTTAACATTACTGAAATATTAATCAAGATGGCCCAGTATTGTTGCTGCTCATGTCGTTTCAGTGAGGTTTGTTTTTGCATGCGATGTAACTGCGCATCCGTGTTTACTATAGTGCTCCATTTATTTGTGTTGATCAATGAATATATGCGAATCCGAATTAAAAGCTGTTCATCATATATATGTTAATGTATTAACCAACATTAATGAACAAGGAGCGATACATTTGTTACAGTATTTATTAAACTTTGATAACATTAGTTAATAAAAACACAATGGTTCATGTTAGCTCGTGTCAGTTTTTCCCTGTGGTATTGAAAATGGTATCGAATGTCGATATTTTTCAAGGTATTGTATCGAAATTAGAAATTCCAGTATCGTGACAACTCTATTCCAAAGTGTTACTGGACAAAAGTGAGGCACACTGTGTGAGATTAAAAGCGACCCTGCATATTTACTCTCACACGCATCCGGCACAGTTTCAGTCACAATCCAATTATGCTAACATAACGCGTCACAATGTACTGAATCGCCATTAATGCATCACAACACGTAGCATTTGTTCAGCCCTGTATATATAACTGTGGTGACTAAAAAAACTAAAACTAACAAATACTAATAGAAATAGATAAATCTCTATTAAATACTTATAAATCTTCATTATATTAATTATAACTAAACAATATTATTTACGCTGTAAATCACTGTAAATGCTGTCATTAACTATATATGCATATATTACATATACACATCTATAAAGAACATATTTAATATAGAAGAAATAAAGTATATTTGTATATACTTTATATAACAAACATAAGAGATATACATTGAATATATGCCCTGAGCACATACAGAAGAGCAAAGCACAGAGTTTTTTTTTCCAAGAGCATCTCCCTGTATTATTCGCTCAAGAACACCAGCAGTGAGCATCATATTATCATCCCTCAGATATACAGGTTCATAACAGCAGGACAGGGAAAGGAGTGGTGTAGCACTGCTCCCTACAGCCACAGGTTCCTATACAGGAGTCATTAGATCAGCTGTAGGGTCATTAAACAGAGAGATTAATGTCTGCTCAACCATCGGCCCCAGGGGACTGAGGCAGACCAGGGAAGAGGCAGAGCCGTATGCTACAGAAGCCTCTGTTCCCTCCTGCTTATTTTCTCACTTCTCCTCTGTCTCCATCTTTCTTTATTTCTCCCTACCTCATCTTCATCCTCTGCTGTAATCTGTCTTCCTCTTTCTCTACGCACACCTCCATCCCTTTCTCTTCTCCGCTTGCCCTTGGCATTCCTTTCTTCATCACATTGTTCTTTTTCTCCGAATTTGAGCACACAGCCTTACGAGAGCTGGAAAGCTTTAATTACTAATTAATGACTATTTCCTAAGATGACTATTTCCTAAGATGATGCACAGTGTGAACGAGAGAGAGACAAAGGGGAGAAGACAAAAAGAGAGGGCTCCTCCTGGTCTCTGCTTTTGAGAATTAAGCACAAAAGCCAATACATAATCAGGACAAGGTGGACGAGTCAAGAGATGCAGCAGAACAGACACAAGCAGCAAACAATACTGTCTCTGTCCAATATCGTCCTCATCCTCACCGTTCAGTGTGAGCAGGTTTAACCCAGGTGCCTTCAAGCTGAAACAGACAGATGATCATTGATTTATGATTTATGGCCGCAGGTCCTAACCATTAAGCTGCTTTCATGCACAAACCGATGTAAACCGACGCTTGCAAACATTACTGGAAAGGGCATAAAATAGTATGTTATTGATAAATTAAATTGCACATCGCAACAGAAATTAACAAAACCAGACATTACAGCAATAACACACGGTCTTGCAACAAAAGCCCTTAACCTGTCAAATGGCACAACAAGATTAACAAAGCAGAAAAAACAGACCCCACACATGCGATGAGAAGAACAAAGACGAGCTTTGCATGTTGCGCTAAGCAGAAAACCTCCAGCAGTGTAAATCAACCCAAATCTTTCTCCTTCAATAAAACAAATAACACCAATTTCAGGTGACCTAGAAATGTCTTTTTAACACTAAACCAAAAGCATTTGTACAAGACCCTCGCTGGTACACATGTGGCGTGGCTTGTTATCGTCTGATCACACTGTTTTACTGTTATGGTATCTAAAGTCTGTTCAAACTCAGGAAGCACAGCGGAAAAGCCGGAAAGCCCTGGGAAATTGGGAACTACAACAATGCGCCTTCTGAGGCAGAGGGACTTGTATTATTTCCTTTCATTTCTGACATCATTTCCTGTTGGAGGTAGAGCACTCCAGCTTGGGTGAAAGGTCAACGCAAGCCAAGGATTTACAAATGGCCTCCCTGAGATGATCTCACTTACAACAGCCCACACAAGTCTTCAAACACTGAGTGATGTCAAAGAAAAGCAGCAGCAGACACCATCTCCTCCAGTGCACTCAGTTTTCTGTCTTTAGATGGGACCCAATGTGTTTTCAAAGAACCTTTTCTCAGAGCAGCTCAGCTCTGTGGCCCGAGGGTTCACGCTACACATGGCTTGCCAGAATAAGATTCCTTCTCTTAAATGCCCGGTCTGTGTGTCTGACAAATTGTTTCAGTCTAGCTGTTAGCACGCCGCTGGATCGCCTTCGTCACGTCCTACAGGACATCTGCACAATGCTAAATAAAGCGCCTGCATCGCAACTTCTCTAATGTCATTCCATTGGTGGGAAAGTCTCTGAGGGCAATCTGTAACTGTACTTCTTGTAATCTGTGTACTTTGTTCAGCTGCTACAACTCCTACAACAAACACATTTCCTGTATTCTTTAATAGACTTAGCTCTATTAAAAATTGGAATCTGAATTCAATATGATTCAATACAAATAATAAGTACTCAAACTCCCTCTAAGACTTATGCTTGAATAAAAACAAGAGCATAATTTAAATGTAAAGTATTAAAAAATAAAACCAAAAACTTAACTATGGCCATGAAATCTGTAGTCTGAAAGCCAAAAAGCCTTCACCATAATGTGTATCACCAACATCTGTCTTTGAGCTATGCAGTAAACAGGTAGAAAAACAACAGAGAGGGGAGAGAGCGACAGAGGGAGAGAGGGGGAAAGAGATAGAGAAACTGTCAGCACAACCCGCACCACAGGGAGACAAGCAGCCGGGGGAGGAACGATCGAGCAGACGAGTGTCAAAGTAGGAAAATGAGGAAGAAATGAGCCCTACAGCAATTACCGTACAGACAGACTACAGCTCCTTAATTTCTATGCAAAAAAGATCAGAGAAAGGAAAAGAGGAGGAGGCAGAAAGGGAAAGAGAGGAAAAAAGAGAGACAGAGAAAGAAAAGGGGGGTAAGACTATTCATGTCTCGCTGTGTGGATGCCCCTGGTAGAAGCGACATCAGCAATCACCACAGACAGTACCAGAAAAGTAAGAGGGGGAGGGAAGATGATTGGGTATTTATATATAAACAGAGGGCCGTGGTCCACCAAGGAGATGCTCGTTTACTCTGTTTGCTATGGTAGTTCAGTTATTCCAGATCATTCCATCACATAGCTAACAGATTTCTTAGGATTGGTTCTCTCCTGTCTTCCGTTCAGAGCTAGGAAAAGTTGCCTTACAAACATCAGCCAAATGACCTCCTGTCCAATTACATCTCCGAAACAACCTCACAGTGCTCGAGTACAAGGCTTCAGAAGATCCATCAAGTTCTTCACTTGTTCCTCTCTTGGGACAGGAGTGATTATTTAGCACGCAGGAACGATACTTGCTGCAAAATGTAAAGACTTTAACAAGCTACAAATCTGATGAGAGGGTAAACAACAGCTCTTTTGATGGATGAAGAAATGATAAACCTTCGACTCTCATTTCAGCTGAACCAACCCCAGAGAAAGCTTGGTGTTGACAAATGTCTTGTGAAGGTCCCATTCCATTTTCAGATACAGAAGCAGTTTTGGACCTCATATTTGTGACAGATCTGAATTACAGCAGGAGACATCAATTTCAACCCGACACTGTTCACTTGGTTCTCCTATGACACAAGTTCCTCAGGTGAAGTGTACAAAAGAACAGATGATGCCATTATTCACTCCGCCCATCTGCCTTTAAAAGCATCACTGGAGCTGCTGTTCACTGGTTCACACCTCCTTTGCCTGTAGGATCTAAATCAGGTGTCTTGTGGTCAAGTGTGGCCAAATGTATTCATGTGTACACACCCGTCAAGTGTGTGTGAAAAGAGCTGTACACACTGCCTGCGGGTTCACATGTTTAATGCAAGTAGAAAAGAGGTCAAGTGGTCATGACCCTGCAGTTTTCAAAACCGTGCAAGCATGTCAGTCGGTCCCAAAAACAGCCTGTTTGACACTTCATCTGATCCCGAATTAGCCCAACACAGAAGAATGCATCGTTATCACAGATGCCCACAAAGCAAACTGCGTCCAAATGAAAAGGGACAAAGCTTAATGCAGTATCTGATAAACTGGATTAGCAGCCTGATTCAAATTTAATGTGATCACATCTGCAACAAAATGACTCTTCAATCTGCAGCTTTACTGCAGAACCAACAGGTGGGGAAAAAACTTTTGGAGAGAAAGAGAAATATAAGGCATATTTTGAACCGGGTCATTATAACAAATGTCTCCAAAAACAGATGAAAAATACAGTAATCCTTCACCGCAACCCTTGTGAAAGGGGATATTATGGGATGGGTGAATTGGTCATTCTTTTGGCCACATGACTCAATTTCTGTCCTTCCTCGGGCACAAAGCACAGTAATGAGGGAGGGTCAATGGACACAGGAAAAGACAAATCTCACCTCTTTTTATTTCTCTATATCACCCCTATTTTTCTTCTCTCCTGTTTCTCACTGTAATGGAACGCATGAATAAAGATGGGGCAGGTCCGACTTCTGTGTCCACAAAGAAAAGAAAGGTGGAAAATGAAAGCTCTTCTGCAGATATCCATGATGCTTTCTGCTCATTCATGCACCGATGCTCTTCATTATTCAGTCCTTCTAGGAGCTTAGGAAAAAACGAGGCAAAACTTCCTAGATATTTCCTATTTTTTTCTCCCATCCTTTTCTGTCTCCTATCAAACGGCGGAATACGACGTTACACACATTGGACAAGATGATGCTCCATCACACAGAACGCTCCGTTTTCCATAATGCAATGCAAAGATTCGAGACCCCAGACAACAATGACCACCTGCAGGACAGGCGTGTTTGTTTGGGTTTGCAGACAGAGAAAAAAAATCTTTCTAAAATAATTATAAAAGCAAACGTATAAAAGCAATTTTTGTACACCATTTCGGCTGCACAAATCACACTCATCTACAGGTGTTAACTTCTACAGGGAAATATCTAACATTTATATACACAAGCATAAACAAACGAGCAGAAAGGTTCTTTTAAGATTTTTATCACTTTCTTTTACTTACTAAACATAAAAAAAAATTGCACTGCGCATAAATTTAACAGTGCGTTTTTATATACATCCGCAAGCAACACACCTGCTGCTAAACTAAGACTGCAGCAACAACACCTAAACAGGCCTCCATGGCCCTCACAGCAAACTTTGATGACGAGTAAGTAAAATGCACACACAAAGAGTGTGTGGGTGTGAGAGAGGAAGAAATAGAGAGAGACCACAGTCGACAGAGACAGAAAGACAGAGCGGGCGAGAACTGTTCTGTTGTTCTCTTGTACCTTCAACAAGAATTGCTCATACTCTTACCTGTGAGCTCGTGGTGGATGAGCTCAGAGAAGTTGGGATCGTCGCCCCACCAGAAGAGCCAGAGCTCCCGGCGCCCCTGCCTTTGGCTCCGCCTCCACACGCTCAGCACATCCGCCTTTAGGCAGCGGCTGAAGCTGCCGAGGATGGGGTCCTCCTCGGTGACCGGGAACAGCATGGGCGCCGAGGTCGGCCCCTGCCACACGTACCTCTTCCATTTGATCCCCGTCAAATCAGCCTGGAAGAAAGCGAGAGAGAACTGAAGTTAGCTTGTGCTAGTAAATCCACTTACTACCTGAGAAAAGCGACGCTTATTCAGCAGCATTTAAAGAACATCTAAAAGTCTCAGTGCTGATCTATTATCTGGTTTTATGACTTGAGATAAATGGCACAAATGTGGTGGAACAGATTCCAGACCAGCATCACTCAAGCTATGAAATACTTAATGGATCCTGGCCCAGAAGTTAATCCTATCTTAATGATCCACTGTAAGATCAGCCACACAGAAACGGGCCCAGATAAGCAAGACGGGACAAAACAGAGTAAAACAAAGAAATACAATGGCTTAGAATAAATAATTCTCACCTTTGCTAAAATAAACAAATATGAATAGAATGGCCAATTGAGAAGAAAAACAGCATGATACAATAAAGCAAAAGAAACGAGCTATGAGAAGACTAAACAATTTCAATAAATATAGATAAAAGGGACTAATATAATCATTTATTCAGAGCTCTCATTAACAAATAAACCACGCAGTGGTATTGTGCACAATCTGATCAGTTTAATTTACTTTAGAGGGGCAGGTCATGCAGACCTCAACTTTAATCAACAGAACTGTAGTGATTCTGTTCAGAACAAGACAAAAAGAGACAGTCATAAATCAAAGATCTGCTTATTAACTGTCACAGTAACAGGAAAACACTGTGCAGCCTTGACCATCAGCAAGCCTAACAACTGCCCTTCTCTCCCCACGTGCCCCAGTTAGAACCAGGCAGCGAACGGATACAGTAAGAGAGCTGGCAAAAGACATCAGCCCAGTTGTTTACAATCATGTTCTTGACAACGCTCATTTGTCGCAAAGTGAAACTTCTCGCAGCTGCTGTTGCAACTATGGAAAATATTTTCTTGTCACTTAAAGGCACAGATGAAACACCTGCACAATATGAAAAGAGAACATCTATGCACAAGATGCAAAAATACAGTAGCAAAAGGCAGTTGCACGCTTGTTACTGAAACTAAAAATGGGACAAAAACTAGAGATTGATGTTCAGATACCGTTAACAGCTGAGGGGGAAAGTTAAAATAGTTTTAAGGGCAATGAGAGCAAATTGGTAGAAACGTATAAATGGAACCAACAACAACAGCCTTATGAAGTAAACAGTGATTTATCCAATACAAGATGTTCCTTAAAATCCAACATGGCTTAAAATTAGTAACTACCACAAAATGCAAAACACAAGCGGAAAGTTTGAGTTCTGAGGGCCAGGGTCCAAGCAGTGAGACTCATGTTCAGCCCATGAGGAATCTGGTTCCCTTGACTTTCCACTTAAACTTGAGTGAGCTAATGGGTCATGGCCTTTCACATAACTTCCTCCTCCCTCACCTCTTTTTTTTACAACAACTCTCCCTCTCTCTCCATTCACCAGAGCTTTAGAGGAACTCCTCAGAGCACTGCCAGGAACAACAGCAGATGCCTCTTGTGAGAATCAGAGAAAGCATCTGAGCCACAGGTGAAGTGACACCAATAACCTCCTTAAAACACCTCCCAGCCACCCACACTCCTCCTCTGTGCTCCGTCTAACGGCTCAAACTGTCGGAAACTATTGGTGGCTTTTTACTGTTGCTCTTGTTCCCAAGAGATGTTTATCAATAGTGTCTGTCTCACATTGCTTCAGCCACTCAAGGAAAGTCAATTGGCACCCAAAAACCAATAATCCCTGGAGAGTTTCCCCAATGACAGGAAAATAACTTCACATGTACCCAAGAAAAAGCTGTGAGATTCAAATCAATTTCACTAAAATACGCAACCGTCACTAACTCCACTAGTACAACAAATCTAAAAGGTTGACCGTTCACAAGATATCTGCAATACTGCCAAAAATATGCATCAGCAAATTATCATCCATAAATCATGGAACAACTTAAAAGTTTGACAGCAACCTGGCATAATAGAGGAGGCTACAATATATTTTCACTGTTACACTACAGAGTGTAAATAACGTGGCACACATAAAATGTTCATTACACATTACAAAAGCGGCTAGGTGCCTTATTAAAACGTTTTGCTTTGAAACTTCTTTAGAAATCACATTTACACAACCTGTGAGGCTAATATTATGCACTGAAACTCAGAACTGGGAGTGTGTTATAAAGCAGCAAATGCTGCATGCACAAAGGTGAGACAGTTTCCCATGAGCTGAGCCTTACAGTCAAGTGCTAAAATTACACCAAGCAAAACAAAATGGGGCCAAACACTTTAAGAGCTTACATGCCCTAAAATAATACAGACATGAGCCGTTAACCACACGTCTTTTGGTGACAAACAAAAGCACTTAACACTGGAAAAATAAAAAACAACTGATGATGAAAAAATTAAGTAAATAAAGAGTTGTCACACCTGTTATTAAATGACAAAAAATAAACTCTTTTGAGACTGTGCAAATGAGTTTCCCCAAGCAATGCGTGTGCAAGCTATCCAAATACAGATAATATCATAAATATTAAGGACAGTAGTAAAACACAGCAGGAATTAAACAGGGCGATTTGAGGTTATGTAATTCCGCACAAGGCCTTTACTCTGTTTATTAAGCGTAACAGACAGCAAAATGAACTAGAAAATTAAATAACTTATTGAATAGCTGTGATTTATAATAATGTACGTTTTATTTTATTCGTATTTATTTTATGTTACAGTTTTAATAAAGCTTCACTTAAGTTGTCTTAATGTCCTGTATTGAGCTTGTTTTGCTGTTTTAACATAAGGTAAACTGTGTATACTTGTTTACCTGTACTAGTGCGTGTATATATTATATGTGCATATGTGTGTACATATTCAAATGACAAGCATATGTCCGGTGGATTAAATACTTTTAAATACTGCTGAGGATAATGCATGGATAATGCATATTTGTCAGTTGTAAAAGGGGGCGGATGCATTAAGGTTCCAAAGAGAATTAGGTGGATTGATGGATGCGCTGAGTTACAAGGTCATGCCTACACATACAGTTCTGAACAGTTCATGCACAGTTCTGTGAACTTTAAATAGTGTCACAAATATTGAGCATAAAGGGGCCAATAATATCTGTTTCAAAAGCAAACATTATATAAATATGGGGTTAGCCTACAGCAATTATAATCGCTCCATCTTAATCTAACATATAACAGATTAATCGAAGAACAATAGACGTCAATTAAGCAAATGCGTTTGTTCGTTTTTCCTGAGCAGAAGAGACCTGTAAACATCTCTAAAATAGTTTTCCTGGGGTATTCCTGGAACCTACAAAGCCCATGTCTCAGGGATGAGGTAAACCCCAAACCCAACACTGGTTATTTTAAACCTAACAACCGATCACTGCTCACTTAAAAGCTAACACATCCAAATGATGTCAAATCCAGCATGTAAACATGTAATCATAACTGCAGAGTAGCGTGTAAACACTCATGTAAACAGTTCTAACGTTAAGAACTTCTAACTGGGTTTACCTCCTCACACACAGGCAGTAAAAAACACGTTTACAAAACAGATCGAATGATTTGAACTTGCGAAAAGTGCTGCTAAAATCAAACTTTAACTTTCATTCTACAGACTTTACTAAATAGATGCAAAACAAACACGTAAGACAAAATCACACAGTTGACGTTAAGCCCTCTTGTGCAAAAAACTACAAACATTTCAGTGGCTTTGGCAAAAGCTTAAAATAAACAAATAAACGCAAAACACGCAGCGTGTTTAAATCACACACACATGCACTGGGCCCTGATCCTGCTCTCTCTCTCTCTCTCTATACTGGGTCTGATGTTAGCATGCTATGTAGCTAAAAATGGCTGCTTTTTCCTTTTAGTTTTTAAATCTCTTACCAGATAGAATAGATTGGAATGGCAGTCCTCCAAGCTGGCCCCGTTCGGTACGAAACAAGCACTCATCCTTTCACTGCGGGCTCGAACATACCATCATCGGGGTTTCCATGGAAAAAGAAAAACGTTTCTCCCGAATTCGAGTCAAATGTGAACGGAATTATTTTTAAACAATCGCTGGCGGATTGGAATTCAACGGCTCCATTCGATCGCTCGATCAGACCGAAGTCGAATAAAAAACGGCCGTCAACCGTGGACGCGGCGGCGGGGAAATAAATTACATGTAAAACAGGGGAGGAATGCGTTATTAAAATAGAAAAAGAAAAGGGAGAGCGAAAAGAGGCAACTCTCCCCCCTCCCCCTTGGTTTAAAAACGGTTTTAGCTTACGAACGGCTGCCTTATACCTCCATCCCGACCGAAAGCGGTGTAACAACGAAAAATGTTCCGCGGTGAAAACGTCGAAAGGCGACTGGAAACTACAAGAAACGGGTCATTTTAAAAATAAAACCATACAGTCAGTCTGTGTTCCTGCTGGTTTCCATTTGAATTCATGGATTCCTTTCTCTAATGGCGGCCACAGGGAGAACTCTGCCTCCCGGAGCCCATTGGCTGCTCGGC
>JAZGTJ010000522.1:0-33799 GCA_036877575.1 Botia almorhae
GTTCCGGTGGTTGCCTTGAAGGCAAACATCAGGGCCTTGAATCTAATGCGAGCAGCTATTGGCAGCCAATGCAACTGGATGAGCAGTGGCGTGACGTGTGCTCCGAAACAATCCGTGAAAAGTCTCACGCGTTTTTCTCAATGTAGAAATGTGTTCAGTGCTGTGCAGTAATTAAAAGAAATCCTTCAGTCTGACGTGTTAAATTTAAGTGTGCTCTCTGGCGACCTTTTTCTTTTTAATTTATGAAACGAAGTGAGCAGGGCATCAGCCAACCCCTGTAGTTTGACCCTGCTCTGCCTCTTCCCAGTTGCCATGCCCAGTAACAAGCCTCTCTTTCTTTTTTCTCGTTCTTTCTCTCTCCTCTGCAGTTGTATTCTGTCTCCGTCCTGGATTGCTGAGTATTTGAGAAGCTAAAGTGAAGAATGGCTAATTTTCTTACTCGCAGAGCTCTCGTCTCCAATATGTGGAAAGGTGGTGTTCTTTAAAGCACACAGCCTCCATGATAGTAGCAACCCAGGCCTCCTTTAAGAGCCTGTTATTAATGTAAAGGTCAGTGCAGGAAAGGGGATGGGCGATGTAGTGCAGGAACTATCTGCTCTGGGTGCTTCACATTGCTACCAGATGAAAGTCTGACTTTCTCACTTAATCCTCAAGCTCGCTCAACCTAAGATCACTTTATAGAATGATTTTTTTTTTTCCAAAGACATCTGAAAAAAATATCCCGTCGGGCATTAGGGATACGAACCGCGTGCTCCCTGGTCAGATGCAGCGTAGGCAGCTTTGACTGAACCAGCGTTATCGGACAGAACGTAATTTGCATAATGCCCTCCAAGCCTCCAATTAGTAAAAGGCTTTTTTTTTATTGTTTTGTAGTTGATGTTTATCTGTATTGTACTCGGCCTGAATGTCTATAATTATTCCCAGGATCAGAGTATTAGCCCCGCCCCCCCAGGCGCTGATGATAGCGAATGAATAGCTGGATTATCGTTCTGTTTATATGACTTGGAAAGGACACACCTGTCCTCTCTTACCGCAACAGTATCAGTAACAGAACGAGTTTTTCATTTGAGCATATGGCATGAATTAAAAACAATTAATTTAAACTAAAAGAAAGTCATTTTTTAACCTTTAAGTCATTCCAGACCTGTATGTTGTTGAAGTTTTTGGCTTTTGTAAAGTTTTTATAATTTTTGCATCTTTAAAGGGCACTGTGGGAAAAGGACACTACATAGTCATCCTAAATAAGGATAATGTCGTATTTATCATTTCATTTGCAAAGTGTATTTAAACGGGCACATTATGAGCCACAAATTGCATTACTTCCTCCAGAGTTCACACATCAAGGCCTCTGCCCTTCAGAGTGAGTAGGGCATATGGATGCTGGCTTCCAATTCAAATTTATTTGAATTGTGTATTCAAACTGGTGCATCTTGTTGTGGCCCTTAAGAAAACCAATGTTTTCTTCTCTTTGTGATGTCAAAACTTAGCTAAACCTTGGTTTAGCTTGTTATTGTTTGATCCGGAATGTCGATGCAACAGTATTTGGTAACAGTATTTTGAACTGTACAAGGTTTCAATGTGTGTAGTTTTCATCCTCACCACCAGGGGGTCTTAGTGGGCTCCCTGGGTATGAGAAAAGGTGAGGTAGTAGAGTGAGATAGAAGACAGCATGGTGTGCCTTGTGTTTCTACTCTTACCTGAGAGATCATCCTTGTTGAGAAACTAAGTGTTTTCTGCTCAATTAAAGATTTTGTTTATGGGCTTCCTTTCCTTACTCATGGGCACATGCTATGGGAATTATGTGGAGGTGCTGTCGTTGAAGAAGAGATTGATGTGCCATTTCCTACTTCTGTGGACTTTATCTCAAGTACAAGCAATTTTCCCCTGACAAGACTTTTTGTGATTTATCTTATTCATGGATTAATAACCGATTTCCTCGTAGTGTTTTTTTTGTTTGGTTTGTATGGCCATTGTTTGTACTGATATAGTTTTGAAACGGCTTTCCTGTAGCTTAATGGTTAGAGAATGGCGTTTACAACGCCAAGGTCATGGGTTCGATCCTAGGGATTACTCAGAAACAATGTATAGTGTAATACAATGTAAGTTGCTTTGGATAAAAGCGTCTGCCAAATGCATAAAAATGTACAATTTCAAAAATGGATAGTGCTCAGTATAGTGTAGTGGAGAGCAGAATTTGGAGTGAATGATGACTTTCAGAGGAATGGTTATGCAGTGCTAAAGCAAAATAGTTTAAACTGCTTTTATGCTGTTTTATTCATTTTTTGGAGCTTGACAGGTTGTGCTGGGTAAAGACTCTCCCTTTGTGTTGACAAAAATAGCATGTGAGGTTGAAATGACATGAAGGTGAATAAAACATGACAGAATTATTATTTTTTGGTGATGTATTCCTAGTTCCTAGCAGCTGACAAATGTCTTTTATTGTGGTTCCGTGTAGAACACAGCAAAGCATTACCAAGCACATCTTATGTATGCTCAGCTCAGCCAAATCAGTCCAAAACCCATAATTATTCTATTTTTATGAGCTCACCTTCATACAAATAATTTTCCTTTAACCTTTTCATCTTTAAGAGATTTACACATACATGCAGTTTCCAGGAAAGCTGTGTTTTATTTAAAAAAGTGTGACATAGGATAAGTTTAGCAGACAGACTTTGATCAAAGGAGATGCACTTAAAGTTGCCAATGCTATGACAGGCCTGATGTAAACGTGATGTCAGAGTTGGAGCGGAGGTGGCCAAATCACGCAGAGCTCCTGGGACAACCTACTCCTCTCGATTTAAGCTCATTTTACCTTGAACTGGTTTTGTTTTTCAGTCATTCTGGCTTGTGAAGCACTAAAAGGCTTGAATTTAGTGTAGGCTGGTGTTTTTCAAAGCAATTTTCAATGAAAACTGACAACAAATGCTTAAGCTGTGTGTATTAGCTTTAATAAATGCTTTCATAGCACGCCACATTGGTAATGGTTTTAGTAACGCACATTATATCACACTACAGAATACAGAGAAAACAGCTAATTAAGTCTTCTGTGAAGTTTGAAGAGATAACTGCCTCTAATGATAGAAACTGGCACAGATTCAGTTTCAGTTAGAATATCTGCAATGTTACACCGTCGTTTTGGCTGTTTGTGTGTATTATCGCTCGGTTCGAATGCAGAAGTAACTGTGAGTTATTGTGAGGGTGCACCATGCGTGGTGTGATAAATGTTGTTGTGTTGTGGAGAAACATTTAGCATGGCAGCACCGCAGGAGTCCTATGACTAGCGCCGGGGCATGTGAAGAGAAATTCTCATATAAATTATCCCCCAAGCTTCAGTAGACTTTCAAAATGGGATTTGTACACAGTACTTGCACTGGAAAGTTAACCTTAAAACGTGTTTTCTGTTTTGCTTCTTTGTCTGTTGAAAGTACTGGGTGATATGTTGCCTCTGGCTAGCATAATGTTCTGCTAGCATTCTTCACAGCAGCCTGTTGCTGGGCTAGATGCATTTAAAGTCATTTTAAAATCACAAACATACGCACACCCTTGACCGCACATTAGTCTAGTCCATATTAATGCTACAATTTGCTCAGCAACCATAGACGACTAAATATTCTTCATGATTTGTCTTGGAAACAACTTTCCTGTTTTGATTTTCATATCATTCAGTGTTTCTTTGTGGCTCTCATGTGTAAATATTATAAAATGCTGCTCTCAGCAATACATTCTGAATACAATTATTACAAAACGGAGATAGTAAAAATATTAAAAATGCTGCATGGCTTCAAATGACCCAGTTGTGAACACCATGAAGTTGTATGATCTTTAATTGTTGTTAATATATTGCACCCCTGGAAATTTCATGTTGGTATCTACAGCAAACAAACACAAACTGAGCTTTAGCTCGGTGGGAGTTAACCGCCCCCCCGGACCTGTACGTTAGCCTTGCGCGTTTCAACCAAACGACTCGCCTGTTGGCACGCATGAGAGGTGGCGCCTGCCAAGTAAACGCATTAACAAAATCATTCTGGGTTAATTGTCATGCATGGCGGTACTTTGGGCTGTTTCTGTGAGAGTATTGCTGTGTGTATGAGCGAGAGAGAGCGAGAGAGAGCGTCATTGTTGTGCAGAACAGAGTATGACACCACTATGTTTACAAGTTGAATTTCTTTTAATAGACACAGAAAAAACTCAACTTTTTTGCATAACTTAAAGAGGAACAGTAAGAGTTGTTGGTTGTTCCTAATAATGTTGTTGTTGGTGTTATTCTGTGTTAAAATATATGCAAAAGCAATCGTGTAGCATGTTAGAAAATAGGGCTGGATGTACTGTAGTTTTACAATACTGACATCTTTTTACTGGCAACATGAGTACTGTGATTTTAATGCACTTTTTATCGGCCATTAAGATTCCCAAAGAGTGTCATTGGACTTGTTTCACAACCTCTTCCTGTTTTATGCATCAGTCATTTAAATGGAGCGGATATTGACATGCATCAAACTTTCTAAGTCTATTCGAAGTCAGTTTAAACTTTGATTCTTCAGTCATTGCAATGTTGCATTTGGTCTGCAATAAATCTTCTATCAAAACTGTCAGTCAGTCGCATGCATTGCAAAGGGCCTGTTCTACATTGTAGGTTCATGTGGCATCTACTTGCATGTATTTTTCTGCATTGATGGCATTCAGAAAGCAAGATGGCAGCATCAAATGGGCGTGTTTTAAGCAGCCAATCACATCAGGATATAAAGCAGGCTACGCCTTAAATTGGCCTTAAGGCTTTGAGTGGCATTCTCTCTAAGAAGGTGAGGTGCTTTTATGCTTATAAAGACACATCTGGACTGAACAAGGCTTGGTGACACCTCAGGACTGTGCTGTGACCGGTACTGCGTATCAGCACGAAATGGTTCAGCCTGTACAGTGATTGAGAATTTTTTGGAGATGTTGCATGCAAACGTTTGATGGACAATGGCCTCGTTTCCTCTCCCTTAAACTATAGCACCCTTGATAATACTGGTTTTAGCTTTTAAAACATTTGTTCATTAATTATTCATCCGTTTACTGTAAATGAGCCAAGCCCTTTTCAGAGCACATTAGTAGTTTCTTTATGGAACTCGTATATACTGAACTATCTATTGAACTGTGAAATATACAGTGTATATATTGTTTTTTATTGTTTTTTCAGTGGTGGAGGCTGAGCCCTTGTTTCCCAGCATGCACCACGGCATAAATAATTCAGGCAAATGACCACCTCATTGATTTCTACTCTTTACTTCATTATTTGCACTGTTGTTGTCTCGTTTGTTGTTCTCTTTGAGTTATGTGGTCATAACTTGGATCTCTTTCTTTTTAATGATGTGATTTAGAGTGTTACTGTCATTAAGTTGTGTGCACGAAATGTTAAGGATCAGGCTGAGCATCTCAATATACTGTTTGGTTCTTTCAAGATGTTGTCGTTTCTGTTCTGCAAGATCCTTGTTTTCAAAGCATTGTGTCAATGAACAGATGTTACTGCAAACAAAGTAAAGTAAAGTGTTATTCAGAGACCAAATAAAACAACCAAAATGCCAGCAACACTGGCCGATCACTGCTGTGTGAGTGCCATCCAAGTTTGCTTGTCCAATAGATTGTGCATTTAGTTGTTTCCGGTCTGTGTGGCTCAGATGGAGTTTTTGGCTTTCCAAACACTTTATTACTTAGTTAAACAAAGTATGTTGGCATACAGATGCGAGAGACTTGAACATAACCATCAAATACGCGACTAAATAAAATACCAGAAGAAATGATTAAGCTCTCTCTCTTGTGTGGCAATGATTACCCCATCATGCGGTAATGATCTTTGAGAATGATAGATTACAAGCATATTCACACTCTTATTTATTTCCAGCATGGCAATTGGCCCCTTTCTTCATACCCATCTGTATGTGTGGAGCCCAAGGCCCCGTGCGTGTCAAGAGGTTTGTTCGAAGGATGTTACAAAAACGATTGTTTATTGGGCTGGATGTTATCTAAAAGACAGGAGGAAGCTAGAAGGCAGTAGTGCTTATTTGTTCGAATTTACAGAGTAGAGCAGGCCAAACCGGGCTGAAATTGACACATGGCAAAATTATATTCGCTTAACACACGAATGCATCGAGTCTGACAGTCTAAATGTAGAGGTGTGCGGCTCGGATGCCTAGCATCTCTGAGACACAGGTGTAGGATCTGAGAGTTAAGAATCAGTGACTGCCAATCAGGGGGTCACAGGGGTGCAGAAAGGTGTCAATAATGAAGCTGCAGGTGCATTACGAGAGAACAGGGAGACCGAAAACTACATCCAAGTCAGGAAATCCATTTCAGAGTAAATGCTCTCTGGGGGAGAACTCGGAAAACTCTGTACCTATAGGCTTGCAACTGAAATGATCAGCGGAAAAAGGTCATGTTTAAGACTAAATCAAACGCAGTAATACCATTTATGAGGGAACTTTAATGAGAATTATTGAATTTAGTTTTTTTTATTTCCTTTAAAACACTTTAGCTCTATAGCCTTATCATTTCTTATTTATAGCAAAAGCGGATGAATCACCTGTTTGTGGAAAAAGCTGCTATACTGGGATGAGCTCTGCCCTTTGTCCTAGCACAGTTGTCATCGCTTCATGTGTTTGTGAACCGACACTTCTCCGCTCTGCAGTCAACCTTGTGGAAATTGGTGCTCGGGCCCTCAGGGGCCTGTTCGACTTAGGTCAGCCTCATCATCTGTCTGTCTCTACTGATTTTGTCATACCGGCTATACACCCCGGGCCCGTGAATGAGAGATCATCTTGTATCGTTTGTACAAATGCCTCAAACTTTGTGGTTTTCGATAGGTAAACAGCATTTATTCCCTGAAGTGACATTTAGTGTCCAGATGTCTGCTAAGTATATTTGCTGTCTGATTTAAGATTATAAATACAGTTTGACATAAGATAATGTTTATTTGTCTGAGTATAAATATCCAACCTTAACAACACTTAACAATATTTAATAAGTAGCAAAATTAAATGACGAAAACATGGAAAACCTATCTTAATATTTTTGTGACCTTTATATAACGCACACACAAAATCAATGTTTATTAAAAACTCAGCCAAGATGGTTTATAAATATATTATGTAATATATTTATGATATATTTATATAACGTATGTCAGAAGTAAGGCTAAACAATGTTGGAATATGAACATGCTGAAATATAAATGAACAGACTGAAGCCATTTGTTTCCCTTTTGTTTTCACCTATTGTAATTAGAACAACACAGATTGCAGGACATGAAGAAAGTGCTTGCTCTTTCATTCCTCGAAGGTTTCGCTCATTGTTTTTAGTACTGTTAAATATGGGCCCCTATAGGAAGGAAATTAGGGGCAGCATAAAGACGAGTCTTATTTTGAAGCAACTAACCAGGCTTTTAGAATCTAGTGGTACTGTAATTAGCTTCAAAAGGTTAGTAAGCCTACACAGTAGAATTTTGTCGTCATTTACTTATCCTCATGTCTTTTTAAAGCCGTATGACTTTCTTATGCAGAAGAAAATGAGATGTTTAGATTATTCTCTGAGCTCTTTTCTTTGTGGTACAACACTGCAGGTTCCCAAAATGACAAAGCATGCACCATTAAAATATTTTGTTTCAATTGACAGACTGTTATATTCTAAATCTTCTGAAGTTACGTGGTATGATTTGGGGTGTATTATATTGTAACCATGGTAAATTGAAATGCTGAAGCGTAAGTGAGAATTGAGATCTGCAGAGGGCAAGATTTCAGAATGACTTATAGTGAATATGAATATAGTATGGAGCACTTATTTTGCCATTTGTGCAGCTCATAACATTTTCTTTCCTTTTGCTGTCAGTTTATGCAAAAGAGCAACTGGATTATTCTGTGTTTCCACAGAAGATAGAAAGTCATATGGGTTTGAAATGACATGAGAATGGATTTTCTTATTTGGTGTACTGTCCCTTTAAGGGAAAATGTCAGACGATATTGGTTGTGTTAATGAGAGGATATGACAGATGTTCACCCAATGTCTCAGCCAATGGTGTGAGAATATAATTATCTTAAGCTTGACATCTGTTCTGATCTTCTTTTTCTCCTTTCAAATCCATTTATTCAAATGTCTCTCTGTGAATTGATATCGATAGGTAAAGCTGTAGCACAGATTTGACAGGAAAGCTTGCCTGTGTTCTGCCATGCCTGTGCGCTGAGCTCAGATCATGTAAAGAGACATATCATGTATAGAGAAATGTCAGAGCTCACAAAAGCTGATTGTTTTGTTCGTTGTAAGAGAACCTCATGCTGGCTCCTAGTAACATGAGGAAAAGATGGTATACACACACAAAGTTTACAGAGTAAACTTTAAGCTGTAAACCTTTTAACTATTTTAATCTGTCATTATTAAAATATAATAATGTGCCTTTAGAGAAACCGTTTTAAACATTTACTTACCGTTATGTTGTTCTAAAAGGAACAAGGAACAATATTTTCAGCTCAGCCTTGGGAAACAGTCCTTGATAAGGTTATTTAAAAGCATTTCTAAGTTTTTTTTCTTGGTAAAAAAAAGTTTTTATTTTAATTTCAAGACACAATTTTGGGTAGTTTTATTATAGCTTTGTTGTCCGTGACGACCTTCATTTTTTGCTATTGATAGGAATATTAAAGGTCTCTTAAATTTATTGTTATAGAATTTAGTATGCACAACGCTTTTGAATGTGCTCAGTCTTATTTCAATTTGTGTTTTAAACACAGAACCTCCGTAATGCGTTACTCTAACATTCTTGACTGCCAGACTATATCCAAAACACATATTTTATAACAAAAAACTTGATGGAAAACATAACATGAAAAGGAATTTTGCCAGTTTTGCGACTGATTCTGGGGTGGGAGGGTAGAGAGTCACCTGCACAGAAGCGCCACCATGCAACCTGTCAACATGTGCGGCGCCCATAAAGGACATTACAGAGCTGACAGGAAATCATTGGGAGAGAGAGGGCGAATACGACAGGACACAATGTTGACTGAAATTGAAGCATTCACAGAGGCGCTATGGGACGTGTGATAAACACTTCACTTTTTTTATTTTTAAGATGAGTAACTGTGTAATGCAGATATACTGAAGATGGTGTATCTCAGGCAACATTCAAACGAGGGGATGGGGGTACGAGTATGACACGATCAGAAGATGCTTAACCACGGAACAAAGGAAGATATTAAAAGTGCATTGCCTGACTCCTCTGATATTTCATAACAGAACAGTAATTGTAGTGCTTGCCTGAAATTGATACCTTTGAGATTGTCTTTTACAAAGTGAAGACCTGAGGCATAAATGCACGGTAGAAAATGTAGTTGACCCCACAAAATAGTGCTTTAGACTGAAAAGCAGACAAGATAAATGAAAGCTTTTTTTGACCCTTGACTCCCTCTTTTTCTTGTGTGTTCTACTGAAAATACAATGATACATTAGTGTCGTAGATGAAATGTAATTATATCTGTGGGAGGAGAAACTGCCTTTCTCAATCTCATCCCAATAACACGAGGAGGTTGATGCACAGACTGATACATATACACATACACATATACATATACAGGGGCGCCGCTCGCAATTTTGGGCCCTATGACAAAATATGAGGTTGGGCGTGGGCCCTAAGAATTGTCCTAACTTCCCCCCCTTAGTGGCGCCCCTGCACATATATACATATACACACACACTAATGACTACACTAATGTATATGTATTGTAAAAGGATTTTTTTGGTTATGCCTCATACATTAAATGCCACAGGTGTTTTGGGAGAAACAGCCTAAAATTGCCCTTCTAAAACCTGCCACAGCATAATCTCCTTCTATTTATGCCAGAAGGATTTGTGACGGCTCAGCTTCCCTTCTGCTCTCCACAGCATATGCCCATGCATTGATATTGTGCTTGATGGCCCTTCATACTGGAGTCTGCTTTTGGCATCAGCTGTGAAAATAGAGGGTTTAACAGAGGGAAGCATTGCGAGGCGCCCCCACACAATGGGACTCAACTTGTTTCTCTAAATAAGGCTTGAGAGGGGACAAATGAAAATGGCAAATTATCTCCTATTATGGCCAGCAGCTTCTATCGGTTTATGTTTGTCAGGGCTTTGCGAATGATTTTCCAGCTAAACGCGCATTGTCAGTGTAAATTGCTCAGTTGTGCTGACGTTCCCTGCAGGCATATTAATTGCCTGCCTCTGGCAAACTGTTTGATTGGGTGTGAATGGAGTCCCTTCCGCTCCAGTTTCACTCCATTTTCACTGAATTCATACTTAACAATCTGGATCTGTTGCAGGTGTTCCAGATGAATATCTGGGTTAGACATGAATCACCGGTGAAGGTGGTGGACAGAGGCCCATCAGTTACACATCTGTGGCGAAGCTCTAATCTCATACTGGGCAATGACAGATTATTTCTCATAAACTGTTTTTTCCCCACAGTACAATGTAGAGCCGTGTTGGGTAGCGGTAATGAGTAGCTGTATTTTGTCTGTCTATTTATCATTCACTACATATGCCAACCGTATCCAGATGTTTATCTTGAGAACCAGAGATTTAGTCATTTGAGTAGTGGAGAAAAACTGTACATTTTGTATGTACATTTTAATCGCTTTAAAAAAACACCTGCGCAACATGTATTTTATTAAGCAAAATAAAGTGTTCAGCAAGTGGGACATTCATTACGTTAAAAAAATGATTGCAAAGAATTCTTTGGAATATAAAGTTTTTCTACAGCAGTAAACTTTGTTTTGATATCAATGTGAAAAGTAGAAAGTCGAATTTATGGCTTCTTTGGCGGAGAGTTGACAGTCATTAACTGAATTAAATCCAATTTTGCCAATTGTTTTACAATTATTATGCATTTGACATTTTAGACCTCATATTAATTGACATTTATAAATTTAGCTTTCTGACACCACAGTAATATTTAAAAATGTGGTATTAATAGTGAAAAAAGTATAGGCTATTAATAGATTAAAAATGGTTCAAGGCTCAAACAAAAACGTGACCGGTTACATTCAGATAAAATGTAACCTGAAGCATAGGTTATATATATATATATATTATATACACTATATTGACAAAAGTATTCACTCACCCATCCAAATAATTGAATTCAGGTGTTTCAATCACTTCCATGGCCACAGGTGTATAAAATGAAGCACCTAGGCATGCGGACTGCTTCTACAAACATTTGTGAAAGAATGGGCCACTCTCAGGAGCTCAGTGAATTCCAGCATGGTACTGTGATAGGATGCCACCTGTGCAACAAGTCCAGTCGTGAAATTTCCTCGAACTAAATGTATCAACCATGCAGTGGTGTAAAGCACGCCACCACTGGACTCTAGAGCAGTGGAGAGGCCTTCACGAATCTCCATTGAGTGATGAATCACGCTTCTCCATCTGGCTATCTGATGGTTGAGTCTGGGTTTGGCAGTTGCCAGGAGAACGGTACTTTTATCTGACTGCATTGTGCCAACTGTGAAGTTTGGTGAAGGGGGGGATTATGGTTGGGGTTGATTTTCAGGAGCGGGGCTTGGCCCCTAAGTTCCAGTGAAAGGAACTCTGAATGCTTCAGCATACCAAGAGATTTTGGAGAATTCCAATTCCCTCCCTGTTCCAACATGACTGTGCACCAGTGCATAAAGACACGGTCCATAAAGACATGGATGAGTGAGTTTGGTGTGGAAGAACTTGACTGGCCTGCACAGATTCCTGACCTTAACTCGATAAAAAACCTTTGGGAGGAATTAGAGTGAAGACACTATGGGATGTCACAATGGGTTGTCGCAAGTTTATATGCGTCTAAAGGCAGATGAGCAAGAACCTTTGGCAATATAGTGTATAAAATATATATAATAAATATATTACTTGGGAGTAATATGTTTCTTATTAGTAGATCTTTTTCTGTAGATCTGTATGAAAATGATTTGGTATTTGGGCGGTGTATGTTCTTGGCTTGGGTTGATCTTTCAAAGTGCATTTTGCATTCAGCCAGGGTCTGTGAGATGAACAGTGAGCTTTGTTGAATGGATCATAATAACACATTCCCTTTCTTTCTTTTACTCCCTGTGGCTTTGGATACGCATGGTGGCGTATTAAATTCATGAATCATCATTACAAGCTTGAGGGTTCAGAGCATCATTAAAACTCTGCTTGTGAAGATGTATCGTTCATCTTCTGTCTGTCTTTCCATTCTAGTGTCCAAAAGTTCATTACCAAAACATTGTGCCGGACGAATTCCATCTCTAGCGAGCAATGAGCAAAATATTAATTGCAATTTAGCAGGCCAGACATACATTTAAGATGTTTCTGCTTTGTCTGCATGAAACTGTCCATAAGGAGTTAAGAATACCCCATGAGGCGTCCAGAATGTGAAAATAAGGGTCGTTTATGTGATGATTTATTAAAAAATGTCCACTCCGATTGTGATTATTTTGTTTAGGTGCAGTTAACTTTATTTTCTCGGTAGGTGCTCGGGATACGAGGTGCTTTCAACATGTCTGTCATTCACGTTTAATTTATTACTCTCTCTTCGGGTATCTAGAAAAGGTCAATAACAATAGAGCGAGAGGTTCAGGTGCTGTATGACGGTTTCGACCTCAATCCCTCAGACGAGCTGCAGCATGATTGGAGGATAGGAAAGGCTAAAGGATTGATTAATTTTCCATCAATGGTGAAAATATTTTCAGTCCACAGTAGGATTCGGTTATTGATGAGAAAGGTAAACGCTCATTTATGGTTAATTTGTCAGGGATTATTAGTTTGACAGGAAAAGCCATTCCGTTTTTTTTTTTTACTCCTGTAAGAACTGCATTGGTTAAACCCAGATAGGTGTTTTTGTGTGTGTATTTGTGTGTGTATGTACAGGCTGGAACAGTATGCTTTTTGATTTTCTATTTCTAAAGGTATGAAAATAAGTCTAGTGCCTGTTGAATAAAAATAAGCGAGAACTGGTTTCATTTTTAAGAATGTACACGCTTTGCTATTTTCTAATAATCCGTTGTGGGAGAGTGTGCGCTACATATTACCAAAGTACTGAAGCAAGAACTGATCTCTGTCATAAATCAGAATCAGTTCTAGTTGTTTCAGATAAGATCTTAGATCAGACTGCAGAAGGTTTTCACTTTTACTTGAGCCTTTTCGTGAAGTAAAGCTTCACTTTAAAGATTAAAGCAGACGTAACCCCGGCAAATCCAGAAAAACACCTTACTAGTTTTTTGAAAACCAACCCTTCAAGTTTGCCGTCTGAATCTGTGACCAATACGTTTTATATCAGTCTAAAGGCTATACGGAATTGGTTTGGCAGTATTTTGATTTAAGTGTTTGATTGATTTGCCTGTCAGGATGTTTTCTAACCTGCGCTGCCGTCAAAGATCCAAGATTCCAAACAGCTTCAAAAGGAATCAGATCCTCACCAATGTAGATGAATGAGGTCAGGCTTTTCAAACGTCAAGGGAACGTTTCAGGATTCGTTTACGTGAGGTTCGGACGGAGGCCTTACAATATGAATTTTAAGTTTATTCTAGCAGAAGTCCTTATTATGACCACTCTGCCCACTCGCATCAAATCATTCATTAGATCGAGCGAAGCTTTCATTGAAGCTCCACTAATGGCTGAGAAAGTGGCAGCCTTTCTGATTATCATTGATTGCCCGGCAAATACTCTCTCTTTTGTTTGCTTTCATAGTTGCAGCACTTTGGAGATTGAAATTGATGCTCCCTTTGTAGGTAGCCATGTTGGGGAGTGTCGACAGGTCGCTAATGAAGAGGCTGTGTGCTTGTCTTTACACACAGTTACCTGGGAGTACCCGCAGTGGCTAGCGAATCAAAAAGTGCATTATTAGACCAAACACTTACAAACCAGTTTAAAAAGCCAGGATGATTTTCTCATTCAGAGAGGAGTGTCACTAAGGAGTCGTTTTCTTCTATTGGATAATGGCTTTGCTATAGAGGGGCTTCTTGAGCAATGGGGACATTTACTGCCCTGCAACAGCATGTCTGGTTTGTATCACTTTACAGAAACTGAATCGTGATGAATCAAAGACGCACAGTTCAACTTTGTATACAGTAACTTTGAAGGAAGGTTGGCGTGATGTAACAACAGGATTTTTTTCTGGCCATTTCACCTGAAGTTATATCACCAACACGTATTCCTGTAGCTTGGTTACATCCCTAGAGTGTTCGTATTTTAAAGTAGAACTGCACTTTGTCGGTGTGTGAAGTCTCAGACATCTGCAGCAAGCTGAATTTTCTCTAGGTTGTAAATAATTAAGATGATGTCTCTGCCACATCACTTCAAAGTACTGTATTTTGCTTTTTAACTTGAAGTCAATTACACATTTTTAAAATCCCCTGGAACCAACTCTGTGACTTGGTGCTTGATATTCTGGGAATTCTCGTATGTTCAAAGTTTCCTTTTTAACTACAGCAGGCCAGCTGACTTCCAAAACGGAACAGAATAGCAGGATACTCAGTTAATCATGTAGTTTTCTAGAGTAAAACTATAGTTAGCATTATTAGTGCTTAATTAGGCCACTCGACTGATGTGAGAAGCCAAGACACAAATGAGAGGTAATACAGGAATATATATCAATTGGAATATGAAACAGCAGAAGGGTCTTTGAAAATTTTAGCGAGAGGCAGGACTTCAGATTCCTTCGGTTACCTCGTTATTTTTTGCCACGCACTAGTTTTATTTGTCTATCATCGTTTTAACAAACCAGTAGACTTTGTAAGACTTTGTAAATACCGTGTGTCATGATCACCCGAATAATTTGTAGATGTCATTAGCATACTGTCGGAGATAACAGCCGGTTATAACAAGCCCCATCACAGCAATGATTAAACATGTTGGCAAATATTTCCTACCCTGGGCTGTCACAACAGTGCTGTTAGCCGTAGGATTTGTCCAATCACAGGCCTCATGTAAATTTGAAGGTTTAGTTATTCACTTGGATGGGAACAACAGCTTCTTCGTATCGTATTTAAAGCTGGATAATCGCTGTTTTGTGAAAAATGGAGTTTGGCTTGTGAACTGTATGCAAATAGAGATCTGCAGCTCTAGCAATAGCAGGTGTTTACATTCGTAAAATTGAATTCTTGCTCTGAGAGAACATTTATTGTAAATTCCACTATTATAAGCTATTGTTCAAGCTATTGTATCTCTTAAGTCAACAACTATTCATTGAAATGCTTAAGAAAACTTGATGAAGAGAAAGTGTTGCTTGCTTGTGCAATACTTTGAGCAACAAAACTCAAAGCTGGTTGCTAGGGCATAAAATGTGTTACTAGTTATTTTCTGTGGTGGTTGCTACATGGTAGCTATAGTGTTATGGGTGGTGCCTAGGGTGTTGCTAGGCAGTGTTTAAGGTGTACTGGGTGGCCACTAAGCAGTTGGTACATTGTTTGAGAGGTTGCTAAGCAGTTACAGTGTTGTTTTTTTGTGGTGTTAGGGCATTGCTAGGTGGTTACTAGGGTGTTTCCAAGGATTACATAGTTTGGTTCTCTCTGTCAATAGGCAAAGTAACCTTAAAGTTTTGTTTTTCTCTCTAATCCAGTTTATCGTGCACAGTGTGCAAAATTTGAGCTTTGACACTTTGCAGGAGAACCGAAGATCCTGGCAGTAGCCAACCAGAGACGTACTTGAAATTGTGTTCTTACCACAGAGAATTGCAGCAGCAGTTTCTTTCAGTCTGTGGAAGAAGCAGGTGATTGTTATTGATGCTGTTCTCCAGGACAAGATTGTGATGAGTTCTACAAGCGTAATGAAAAGTTTAGGGTGCAAAATAAAAGAAGTGAAATACAGAGTACCAAACGAAACGAAATAAAAAAATGCCAATATAAAGAATCGCTTCAAGTCTCTTTAAGATTGAATTCATTTTTCAGACTACACTAGATCTGTTGTTATGAAGGAAAGGTCTTGCTACCTAAATGCCATTTTAAAGTGGGCATAAAGAAAGTTCTTATATGCAAATGAATATGCAAATTAGCATATACATCACATTTTTGTCATAAGGTCAAGCGTTTGAAAGGTTTTACACAGTATTTTACCCCAGATGTAAACTTAACGCATTAATGTTCTCCATATTGTTTAATTTGCCTGCTTAAAAATGCCTGCTCAATGACTCCAATCTGAACCACTTAAAGCTTGTTGTACTGAACTCAGCGCAGCTTTAAATCTGCATATATTGCAGTTCTCATAATGTAATGCATATCACCCAGTGGCACTGTAACAATTCCCAGTTAAGAAAATGCTTGTCTTTAAGTTACTGTTACTTGTAGCAAAAAAGAATTGTTCTTTTATAACAGTTGACTTATATTTCTGTCAAAGTTGTGCGTAGTGACAGACATTTGTGAATACGCGTGGACCTCTCTTCAGTCGCTCTCCAGTGTGTAATTTCATTTATGCGTGGAAGCCTTTAGAAGTCAAATGTAATTAGCTTCCATTTGTCCTGGCCAAAGTTTTGATAAAATCTATTGATTGGCACTTGGAAATGTTATTTAATTCCATTGTCTCGAGTAAATTGCATAAACGGTAGAGCTTGGCAATTATGAGGCATGTTCAACCTAGCACTCCACTCAGAAATGGTATTTTCTCCAGCCGAAACATGTTTAATGCATTCTGATTGATTTACATTCATTTCAAGGCTCCAATAATTTGGAAATTTTATACCAAGTTTAACCATCCTCCATTTTCCAAATGGCATAACGCTTTTCTTGACTGGCCACGGAATGAATGACAAAATCCTTATGCAGTACAGTGAACAAACACACACACATACACATGCAGGCCCCAAAACGCTGTCATTATCACATGCCTGCTTTTATAATTTTTATGGCAGCACTCTGCAACCTTTCAGCATTTTAAATATGTGCTCTCTGGACACCAGATTATTTATGGAGATATATTTTCTCATTTTGTGTTTAAACATTCAACACTTAGCACAAGCCCTTCCCGGAATCGGCAATCACTTTGACAATAACAATGCTGTTATATCACTCAAAACAGGGTGTTCAGTTCACTCTTAATAATAAATGAGTTCTGCTAAACAAACATTTGAAAATCATCATGGAATACACATTGAAGATTAGCGAATCATTACGATTGGAAAAGAGGCATTTTCAGTTGAGAAGCTGAGCTGTTCTTAATTCATAATTTATGAGGAGGTATTCCCCTGAGGAATGCTAAACATCACAGATGTTCCAAGTAATATAAGGTCTATACTCGCTCATTTATCTTGCAAATGGCAATGCCAGTCTGTTCTCATATGATCACGGCTGCAGGGGAAGCTTGAATTTCCGGAGGTCTCAGAGCAGGTAGATATTATGACGCAGTGGCATTTTTCAGAAGGGTCTGCGGGGACAACAACAGCAGGGGACGGTTTCTGTGTTTTGCACGAGGTGATGAACTACAGTCCTGTACCTGTGTTCCTTCCAGCACAGGGCAATTCTTCAACAGCTGTCCAGAAGCGCTAAACAAGTTGCCAAATGAAATCCATTTGTGCGCTGTGAAAATGGGCGTGGCCTCCTGACATCTGCAGACAAGGGGCTCATGGGAAATCTGAGCTGGTAGTAATCAGATTAAATGGACATGGCAACTTGATGCTACATACAAATTAGTCCCATCACTGCGGTAAATTGCTGTAAAGAGAGAGAGATTCCCTGGTGTGCACATTTATGTTGATGTATAAGAGCTGTAATGGAGGAAATAAAGGAAACATTCATATCAGCAGAGAATTTAATCCCTCATGCTGATTTGCTGTAAAATGCTTTATTAATGTAAAACAGTGAAGCAGTTCGAATCCATCTAAACAACAGCAGAAAATATTTGTTTCTATATGTTTTTCCTTTAGGATGAAACCCTAATTAATCCAGTTGGGTGGATTTAATATAATGGTTTTAATAAATTTAATTTAATATAATGACGGTATGTTAGGATGAAATTATGACCTAAGAGTGTCAGCCAAAAAGTTCTCAAAGTGCTCGCTGGTCATTTTGCAAGTGCTGTGGTTGCATAGTAAAATTTATAATTGTAATGCGTATGTATTGAATCCACCCAACCAGATATTACTTTATATATATATATATATATATATATATACTTAATATAATAATCTATTCAGGTTTGTAATGGCATNATGCGTATGTATTGAATCCACCCAACCAGATATTACTTTATATATATATATATATATATATATACTTAATATAATAATCTATTCAGGTTTGTAATGGCATGAGGGTGAGTAAATAATGACAGCGGATTGATTTATGGGTAAATTATTCTTTTAAGGAATAGTTGTTTCTCAGCGGGGGGGCCAGAGACACAAACTGACACTTAAGGGTTCCTTAAGATGACTTAAAGTTATTTAATAAAACATAAGCGTTAACATAAGCTTAAATAAATACAAATCAAGATATTTCATTGTTCAGTTATTCTTTAGATATATAAGTATACATGTGTACGTATTTATAGTTATGCCAAGCTCTAGAATATTGTATTGTGTAGAGTTGTGACTGGGGGAGGGCTTTGAAGTCAAAAAGGTTGAGAATCGCTGCCTGAAGGTACGAATTATTACCCATGATGCAGGCGGTGACTGCAATTCTGGTTTGTATTCCTGATTGTTAAGTACTTGTTTGATAAGACAGCACTCGAGTCTAGTGTAGTGATTCATCTCATCACAACAGCACGACAGATTAGTGGCCAATCATTGCTGGGGCTTACCGGGCACTTTTTTGGTTAATAAGAATGTGCTAAGAGAAGATACAGGGTCGAACCTCTCCTCTCCTGCTCGTTCAGTAGATTGGCTGCTTGACATCATCCTGACCTTTCTCTCTTTTTTTAATAGTTCACCTGTTTCTCTGCGTCCCATCTTTAAACGCTGTGTCCACTCAGCACCATTAACACCAAGATTATTGTCCGCTTTCCTGTTAAAATGTGAGGAAAGAGCTGTTCTCGACCTCAGCCTGTTCTTTGTGTTAAAAGGGGGCTATTCACTGGGACAGAATACATACATAGAACTGCTTTTCTGTCAGAATACAAACAGTTTGGTGTACTGAGTGATTATTTCCTAATTCAACAGCTCACTTATATTTTCTTTCTTTTTTGTTTGGATAACATTTACTTTTTGTGGTAGCCGCTTGTAAAAGAGTAAAATGAGAAACTGACAGATGTATTTAATGAATCCGGAGGTCTTCTATTGAACAGAGCTATTCTGATGTAAGCCTATGAAATTATCCTTCGGAGAAATGGAATTTATTAGTGGTTCTCAAACCGTGCACCTTGTTGAGGAGAGCTGTGCGATTACTTTTCTAAAGTGTGCTATCTACTTTCCTATTACTTTTTTTTACTACATTGAACGAGACAAGTCTTATCTAGGAACTGGAATATTATACAGATTTGAAGGTGGGCTCTTTTGACCTGGGCAATTAAGCAGCCACCTAGCAACTGCATAGCAATGTGTTAAAATTCACCCTGAATATCTTAGCAACCGCATGCGAATGTCCTGGCAACTATCCACTAAATTTAGTATTGTGTCTGCCAGTTTTGCACAGAAAGCCCCTCAAACACAGTTTTGATTATAATCTCTTTTGTTATTCCATTTTGTCCTCTCTGAACGCATGTAAATGAATTCTGCTACTTTTTTGAAGTGTTCAGCCCACAACAGTGCACACTTCAAAATAGCTCAGATACATGTACTCAGAACAACAGTTTTCATTAGTCCGTTGAGAATGCTTAACCTCAACATGCAGAGAGCTCTTATTTTAACCACCAGCCAGGAGCAGACAAGTGAATCTAAGGACGAGATCAAGGCGTGACGTTCGTCAATAAAGAAAACGTTCTCAAGTACGTAGAGACAGTCAAGAGCACAATAACTGAGGAATACAGATAGTCTCAGGCCTTATGCTGATGGTTAGGGCTTTGTCATTAAATAATGTGTCTACAGTTTTGAAATATGATGCACTTATTGCAGTCTTGCTTTTGAGTGATGATTTCATTACCGTGAGAAGGTTGTGAACTGGATTTCACCCTTACACAAGCTCTTAAATCGCTCTGTCACAGAAACCATTTACAGAACCTTTAATATAGACCAGCATAGAGGCATTTTTTGCTTCAGGAAGCTTTTAACTTTTTGTGTGACTTGAAGTGTCTGAATATTTAAAGTGCTGACTTTTAAGGGTTTTTTGTCCAACAATGACAGTTCACAGTCACGTATGTCAAGCTTCATAAAGGACAACAGAAAACATCTTTAAACACCATTTTGTGCAGACAAGACATCAAAAAATCAAATGTGTGTCACACATCATGTCACATCTGTGCTATATGTGCCATATCTGGTTTGAAAGCTGCTTTCCAGCTGCCAAAGACTTTAAATGCAGTTAACAGTATCCTTTTCGGAGCTTAACAGACACGGTCACGTAATTTTCTTTGTATGAAAAAGAACTGCTTGAAAATTCTTTTGTGTTTAAAAGAAAAAGTTATATTGATTTCAAACATTAGAAAATACTGACAGAAGTTTCATTTTTAAGTGAGTGAATATTGACCAAACGTACATGTTAGAGTGGACGAATAATGACAGAATAAATACAGAACAGTAAATAAAGATAAAACTGTCATTTTTTTAATGAGTAAACAAAAAACTTTCATTTTGAGTGAGTGAATAATGACAGAATTTTTGTTTAAAAGTGAGTAAACAACGACCAAATTTTAATTTTTGAGTGAACTGTCTCTTTAAGGGCACAAATCCATTTGATGCTAGATTTTCCAATTTCCTCCGCTGTCTCTTTCTTCCCACAGACCATTAGTATTGTCAAAAGTTCAGTGTTTTTCTTCAGTGTTTTGTCACCCGGTGATTCATTCACGCCTGTTTCTTCGTTCTTCTGCCAGCGCTGCTCTACACACACACTGTAAATCATTTGGACGTAGCTATCGGTGCAATAGCGCAGCGGACGTACTGGCAGCACCTGGCCAAACCGAAACTTTTAAATCACTTTTATCACCCTTCCTGCCTCTCCGCTCCTCTCGCCGCGGTGAGCGTCTCCGCCTCTGTGGATCAGGATCCGGATGTGCTGCAGATCTCCACATGGCTGCTCGCAGATTGTAACAGATGACGCACCTCATGAGCTGCATGTGGTGCCAGATGCATTGCTCCAGTCCCTCCATAACAGTCCCATTAGCTGGTGATTTAAGTCTCGGCTGGCTAATCTGTCTTAACAACCGCTCTGCCTCCTACCTTCTGCCTCCTGAGAGGCTCTGGTGGAGTTTTGTCCTAAATCATGTGATTGGCTCATTTTCTTTAGGTCCTGGGGCACAGGGTCCTTAAGGATCTTAATGGCCCTACAATGATTGTAACAGCTTAGAGGCTGGCGGTTTAGCCCACACAGTGCTGCTGTCATTCATGTGCCCTCTGCCTGTAAGCTTCAATGACTATGTGGCCAGAAAGAACAAATAAAGCTGAAATACAACTTTAAAACTTCATATTTACAGATATTTAGTGTTTTCATGACAGGCTGAGCTGTGATTTGTTCACTGTGCCTGGCCAGTGGAGTTTTTTACCCAGCCCGTTTTTTTACATTATAAGCTATAAAAATGTATTATGTGCAGTAAAACTTGTGCTAGGTGTGCTAGGTCCAGTGTGCTAGGTACAATTTTACGGACATGCCCTGGAGTTCATGATATGATAACGAGCTTTATAAATGAGAGTCGATTTAGAAAGCCGTTAAGAGCAGAGGCACGTAATCGCCGAGGGTAAAGTAAAAGACAAGGCACTGAATGGAGCATTTGTCACTCAAAGTGATGTGTGACAGATTCGGTTACCACCCACCTTAGAAATAACAGGGGTCAACATGCCGAGAAGCTGCCTGGACTGAGCTGTCAAAGCCCTGATTGATGACAACGTACAGTAATCTGAATCACCAAGCTTTTCCTCAGAGCACACGGTGAGAAGTCTGTTTGACATCCCAGTGGAGTTTATTCAGATGGTGTAAAAGCAATTTTATCTCTTATGATTTGGGATCTAATTGTTTTCATAGTCTTAGTCTGCATATCGTAAATGATTTTCTAGTTTAAATCACAAACGGACGGAATAAAAAGACTTCCATTCCTGCAGCCACTATATTCAGCATTACAGATTCTTACTGTTTTTTTCTTTGACTGGTTTATCTCTTCTATCTGCCTCTATTGTAATTACAGTATCTGCACTGAGCGGTACAAGCTCTCCACAATGCTAATTACTGGATATTTTCAGCTGTACTTGTTTTTTGTAAATGGAAGCTTTATTGGGAAAAGATTGTACAAGGAACATTTGGATTTCAAATGAACATTAAATGCAATGTTTACTGCGGTTTGTTGAAATGGCACTGCGGCAAGCTGTGCCCTGCTGTTTGAGGAAATGTAATCCATTGCTTTCATCTTTAGACACTTTGAACACTTTTAACACTGATAGCAGTGTTTGGCTCCGCTTCCTGCATTTGTCACAGGCATGTGAGATTTTCCTCTCATCCACTGACGGGGGTTGTGATTTATTTGAACAAGGGCTTACACTACGGCAAAAGCAGGTAATATAACAGGTACTCTCTCTCCCTCTTTCTCTCTCCCTCCCTCTGCCGCATTTCATTTGTCATGGTCCAGACTTATCGCAGAGACGTGCTGAAATGCAGAGGGCAGCATGCTGATAACCCTGCCAACAGGAGAGTAGCGCGGGTGCTGCAGGCATCTACTCACGGAGGGGATCCATCTGATGGTTAATCGAACCCGACTCCCCCATGCTCTCTCTGTGTTTTCTATTAATCATGAAGTCTATGTATAGACATCTGAAATTTAAATATTATCAGATCTAATAACTCCAGTGCACACTCTGTGCATATTGTGTTATTGTGATATTGTAGATTTCCTCAAACTAGACTGACTGTGTGTGTGTGTGTATGTATATATATAAATACACACACACACACACACACATATATATATATATATATATAAAAACACGCAGAGCTTATTTTATAGCAGAGAAACTGTTACATTAAAAATATGTGTGTTAACAGATGCATCATAGTCAGTCATTTTAGTCTTGTATTTGTCTTGATGTTCTGCTTTTATTCGTTCCATATTTGCATCAAAATAAAACGAGTCCCCATGAGCCTTGTTTTAAATATCATCTTTTTTCAATTTTTTTTCTTCTAGGTTTAAAGGAAAAGTTCAGTCAAATAAATATTCTGTCGTTTACTCACCCTCATGTCATGTCATCTATTTTCTGTTGAAAAATCTATCCTTCTATCCTTCATACAGTTTCCATGCGAAAACACCATAAAAGTGATATAAAAGTGATCCATACAACTATATTTCAAGTGTTCTGAAGCCATATAATAGTTTTATATGAGTTATATGAGGTCATTACTTATGGAAAGTCTTGACATGTCTAGCTCTTGGGAGTTCATGAGAGATGTAGCAGAATCTGATTTAAGTTTTTTTTAATTCAGTTCTTTCTGATAAAGTCGGTGGATTGTGAACATATTGTGAGTTTTGTTCTGTGTTTCACACAAAGCCATCGTAGCTTGGAATGTAGCGCACAAGTCATGTTGACTGCTTGTAATGTGCTTTTTTTGTGAAGTTTATTCAATCTCCCCTTTGTTGTAATTGCACGAAAATAACGACCAGCACAGCTTTCAAACTTCTTGGTTTTGATCACACACGTTTAAAATGACAGGAAGGGAAATAATGAAGACAGACATTTTCAGGCGCCTAGCCCTTTAAATTCACCAGACTGTACGCATCACCATCCTTCACAATCACGTATCAGATTAGAACAAAAGCTTAGTTAGGATTAGTTAGTCTTGCACGTACCATCCAGCTGTTTAATAGGATTTAAGCAATGCATTTGTGTTCATTGAAGCATCATGCAGAATGAGCTATTGTGCTGTTATAGTGCATTTCCTCCCCAGGTAGCCGTGAAACTGGTGTGGGATGGGCTAGAAAATGATGTGGCTCTTGGGCTTGCCATCACTCTTGCTCACAGAACTGAATTAGATAGATTGAGTGATCCATCACGGAGCTCCGCTTCTCATAACCAAACTAATAAAGACTTTTTTTTCTGGCCAGTTCAGGGACCTGACATGCCCATAATACAATGTTTGACAAATAGCGTTCATATTTTCCTGCAATTAGCTTTATCGTACCATCTGAGGGTGTTTTAATTTTCTGTTTTCAGCAGTTTTTGTGGTTAAAACGTTGTGCCATTAAATTATTGGCTGCTGTTGGTGCGCATTTATAATAGAAATTTGAAATTTTCGGCAGCCACCAAAGCAGAACTGCTGGGAAATCTTTTCCTCAAGGCGTGTTTAGATTGTTGAACAGAAAAGGCGCTAAGTTAAGATGCAATGCTAATCTGTGCAATGTTATAATGGCATATAAAAGCCAGGAGCATTCAGTACCTATGTTGCCTTTAAAGGCTGCCTCTGTAGGGAGTTCACAGGTTTTGGGACAGAGCATGACAATTAAATGTTGTTATTCAGGGCAACAGACTATATTTATTGTTGTAGAAGTAATTTAAGAGTTTATATTCTATTACTTATTTAAGATATATTCTGCGTTTTGTTTATTTTTAATCTGTTTGTGCTTTCTACAGGAGTGGAGAGGTGCTAATGCCTCAGGTGTTGAAATCTGTTGCCATGATCTGCTGTAAACAGTCTTTAAACCTTTATCTAGTTTTCCTTTTGTTCGCTGTGGTCTGTTTGATTTCAATTAACATTGTTTTTTTGATCATTCATTTATTTATTTGATCAATTTCATTTAACTTTAATTTATCAATGAAACATTTAAATTCCCACTAGCCCCAAAATTGTTTGATTTATTTATAATAGTTACTACAAGATGTAAAGCACCAGGTGGTACGACTATCAATACCTCATTGATTATATTGAAATACATTGGAATTATGTAAGTTAATTAATTGCAAGGCTATAATTACCTAACTCTGATCATGTGGATGGCAGTGTTTTGATGTCTGTTTGACACGAGATAAACCCCACAGTCTGTTCACTAACTGCCTGATACATATTTCATACTGGAATAAGACTTCATCTAGTGAGAGCTAATGTGATTTATGCTAATTTCTGCAGCTTCCATGAGTTCGTGCATTTTTTAAAAATTGAACTTGGTGTCTACTTACTTTCTGCTGTTTTATTGTTTTTGTACAATCATTTCTAGAGATAGAAGCACCATTCATAGATTTTTTTTATCTTATTGTGATGTCAGATATCTCAGATAACCCCGCCCCTAAACTGTACATAAACACAAATCGAACTGTGATTAATTGCTTTACATGTCAATCAGATGACTCTTCCTGTTTAAGTGGGCGGGTCTTGGCCAGTTTAGGCTGCAAGAAGCACAAGGCCTTTTGCCACAGTTAAAGTGAGACTAAAGTTTGGACATCTACTTCAGTTGCTGAAAATCCTTTAATTTTTTCTCCTGTCAAGACATCACAGTGATTTTAAACATTAAAAGACCTCTCTGATGTTGTCTGGCTTCAGCACATTTAATTCTCAGTCTCTTCTTGGCCGTATCACCTTCCCGGTACTTGCGTAATGGGGAGAGGTATATCATTCTGTGTTTAAGCCGATAACATCTTTTCAGCCTCTTAATGCTGCTGTCTTGCTGATTCATTTGTTTGCATTCAGACTGAGTTTCCTCAGAACATTGAAATCAGCAACAATGAAGTTTTGCTTGGAGGTCAAGCTGAAGATGTAGGAATTTTGTTTCCTTTGTGTTGTGTGATAAATCTATTTACGTACAACCATATTTATTTAAACATTTGAAAACCCCAAAGCCACGGCATTACCATGATACCAAAAACCTGGTAGTACCATGAAACATTTTGATGGTTTTTTACAGGCTGCTGAGCATAATTTAGAGATAATTTGGTTCATTATCTTACAGCAAATAATTATCATTTTCACCTTGAAGCTGATGATGTCGCAAAGCTTTTCCAAAAGCTTTAGGAAGATCCCTGAACTGTACAGTCTAAATGTGGCCAGACAAATTTGTTGGCCCCTCACAAACTGCTGAATTCCACAATGGCGCAACTGTTGTCATCAGCTAGACTGATGAAAAATGCTATTTACTGAAAGCTTGTGTGTCGCTGGGAGACAAGTGGCTATTTTCTGTAGTGCTTTTTGGAGTCAGCTTTTGGAATACTCTCACACGGATGGACTACCAATTTGTCCACAGCCCCTCATGGGGCTAATGCCAAAATGACCTTAGAGCATACTACATCTCTCTCTGTCTGTCTCTCTCTCTCTTTCTCCCTCTGTCTGTTTTACAGACCTGGCTGAGGAAGACAGGTGACAAATAGACCTTCCTCATGACACAGGATGTCCTACTGGGTGGATTGTTCACAAAGACTTAATGAAACTATCTGTTCACCTCTAAGTGAAGTGCAGATTAGTTACAGCAACAGAATTAGTTATCTAGCAACATTTTGGTACTATTTACAAAAGAAAGATAAAGGTCTGACAGTCTAAACCAGTGGTTCTCTAACTGTGGTATGTAAAGACATGACAGAAACAAAACATTATTTTCTACGTTTTACGACCTAAATAGAGCTGTGCATCTAGGGTTTAAAAAAATGAAAAGCCCTCATACATCAGGATTATGGGATGTGGCTTGTTTTGCGTGTCTGCGTGGCCTTCAGTGCAGAAAAGGAAGCTGCTAAAAAATGGGTAAAATATTATTCAATTTGACCTTAAAATTGAGGTGAGGATTAATGTGTTTGGACAGAAAAGCTCACACAAATATGTAATCCTTTCCAAATGTTGCTGTTGTGCTCAACACAATACAGGAGATTTAATGAATGAGAGTCTTACAGCACCATAATTTATGTACAGGAATATTAATATTTATAAAAATATGGCAGTATGTAAATGTTGCTAACTGTTCATAAGCTTCTACTGAAACTAAATGAAAACAGGGTGATGACTGTACAGCAGGTGGTATGTGGTGGAACTTGGTCTGAAAAGTTTAAGTACCACAGTTGACAGAATCTGAAATGGGATGTTTTAAAACGAGAAGCTTGGGAGACAGCGGAGCGTGTCCTGAGACATATTGGGGACAGAGAGTCTATGCAAGGATCAGACAGCTAACTTAGTTTAGCTAACTAAAAAATTCTTCACTTAATCACTTTGCAGCTCTTGTTTTAAAAGACATTTAAGTGTCATTTACACACCCTCATGCCTTTCCAAACCAGCATGACACTCTTCCCCGTTTTATTAGGTGCAAAATACATTTATCAGAAAGTGTTTTTCAAAGGTCACATAAAAAGTCACATAAAAAACCGGATTCCTAGGTCATTAGGTCATCAAAACTTAAACTGAATAACACTTGATACTCTCCATAGCAAATGGATTGATGATTACTCTGTTTGCCCTTGACCAGGCCTGTAAGACTTGTATTGAAATTACAGAGCATATGAAATGGTTGTAAATCCTGCTCTGGATTATCAGTCATACTGGATTAGGAGTGAAGACACATTGAGTCAGCAGGGCCCGTGTGATTTACGGAATCTGGAGTAAGTGTGAATGTTTGGACTAAGCCCTGATTTGTTCTCGGTGTCTGAATACATTTTGCCTCTCTGTCTTTGGATGGTGTCCAGTATGGGAGTCTCCATTTAGTTTAGCTAAGTAAGACACACTGCATGTACCATAGAGTAGCAAAACTCATACATTTTATCCTGAGCTTTACAGCATGTGTATAACTGGGAATCTAAGGGGCGAATTCAGCGCAAAAAACTGTTATATTCACACAGATCGCCAAATCCAATTTAACCAAATGCTCTGCGCTGTATTTCAATTATTATCTTATTAATTAATAATTGTAATACTTTTTGGCACCAATGCATCCTTTTTATGTAAATTAGGCTTATTATAGATTAATTCGTTTTTGAGCGGTGATTGTTTTATCTTGCAGTATAATTCTGCAGTCATTTTGATCTAATTTGTGTTCTGATCCTGTTCTGTTTTTCTTTGCTTGCGGGAAACTCAACCATAACTGCTGTCAGTATGAGGTCATTTTTCCCCACAGGGAGCTGACCTGATGCTGCCCACAAAGATCACATCTGTTTCACTCGCACACGCGCACACACTCCATAGACGTAATGATTTTTATGCTGAGCTAATCAGATCTTCTATCCCCTGACCTCACCCTAAACCCAACTGTCATAGAAAAATTTTATTGATATATTTATTTATTATATATTTATTTGTTTTTTAAGCCATGTGGTTTATGGGCAAGCAGGGCGGGTCCTTTTAAACCATGTTTGTTACAAAAAAACCAAGTTCCTACACATCATTGTACACATTTGTGTCCTCAGTATATTAACTGTATACTGTATACAATGTAAGTTTAAAGGGACTGAGGCTGCTAGTCGCTAATATTATGCCTCATATTGCCAAATATAACAGTTGTGTTACTGAAGAAAAAAGTCATATGTATTTAAATCAGCATAAACTTTTATATTTGTAAATATTCCTTTAAATGTACATATGTTGGCAGTGTTTCAGGTGGGCTGGCATCCTCTCCAGTTGACTGCAAACAGGTTTTGCCCACCTACCCTAATCTGATCAGTTTTTACATTAAACAGCCTGTTTTATTTAAAAAACGTCACATTACAGAATTTGCTGTGGTGTGCATGTTTGAATAGCATGTGGTTTGAATCGTCATGATTTACTCCACAAATGCTCAGTGCTAGCACTGTAGCACTCTTTAGCCCAGTTCTGTGCTCACTGTATCTGACCCTCAAATAACCTGTAAATACTTTTCTTGCTTTGGTGGCAGGTTCCGGGTGCAAAACCTAATTTTCATCTGTCACTCTGGAGCGAAAATGCAATCCGATGAAAATGCGAAGTTCATGCATGGTATTTTAAATATGTATGGGACATATTTTTATTAGCTCTAAACTCCCCCATGATGATTTTCAGAGTGCATATTGTGTTTTGATTTTTTTGACAGTCCCTAAACTCCATCTGTCAATGTGTGGAAATTGGGTATTTTTAACCAGTACTGTCGCTGGTGTCAGCTCAGTATCTCTCACCCCACATTAATGATGACACCACAACATTATGACAGGATGTCAAGCATGAGAATTATATAAACTCTTTAAATCACACCTTTAGACTTCTCTTGTCCTCAAGCCCAATACAGTGTTTGCCAGAAGGCTTTTAACACTGTGCCTCAAATGATGTGGCAGTTGTGCTTAACTTAAACTCAGTAGCTGAAGTTTATCGCATACTTCTGGTTCGGCTGCTTGTAATTACTGGTTCGGTCTTTTGCGCACTTAAGCTTTGATTTAAGTGTGCTCATGTTAACAGACTTTTTTGTAGGATGTGACGTGCTTGTTGCCCTAATTACATAATTGAAACCACTCTTATTGTCTAATAATAAGAACCCACTGAGAGAGGAACGAGCCCTTAGTTTTGGTTTATAACAATCTTTGAGTGGCAATGCACATTGTGCCTTACAGCAAATTTCACTTGGCACTTGTCAAATGGTCAAGGACATTAAAGAGGAAAAACAAGAGTGCATTACATGCGGTGCTGAGAGAAAGCCATTTCACATAAAATACTCACTTTCCCAGGTGATGACTTGTAAGGACTCTTTTTTTTTTGCCACTCAGAAGTGGAAGATCTCTGTAATAAACTGTTATTTTCTTTAAAGAGCTTTAGCATGGGGTCTTTACACAGAAAAGCAGAGAGTGCACAGAGGTGTGCCCACTCACACATGCCAACCCATATACCCAACATATGTACTTATTTTTAACATGAAGAATTCCGGCTACTGCATTTCTCTGCATCTTCCTTTGATCCTATTCCCAGGTGGACTTCCCAGGTGAGATCCAATGATCTTATGCAAATCACAATTTCTAAAACACAGTTCCACAGTTATGCAGTTTTCAGTGTTATTTTTATCATCAAAATAAAAAAAATGCACCTGGCCTGATTTTACACCGAATTGGAACTCTGCATTACTTTTTATTCTCTCTTGAAATATGAACCAAAGTTTTGAGTTGACACTGTCCGTTTATTTCCTTTAACTTTGTCTCCAGAGATATTTGGGAACGGGATGGAAATTCTCTACAGCTCATTAAAGTTTTTTTGCACTTTATAACAGAATTTTTGACTCATCCAAGAGCAAACTGTGTGGCAGATGGTAAAGCTGATTTTTAATACTGTTTTAATATCACAGACTAAACGCATCAGTAATTTAAAAACATCACAACAGTAGACTTGGATATTATACAGTTCAGTCTTAATGGATGGCTGACGTTAATGTTCACTGTAAACTGTTCTTTTAACCTTTATTTTTTTACGTTTCTTTGAAGGTTTAGAATGTTTTATACTTGTAGTCAATCAATTACACCTTGTAACTTAGTGACACATTAGAGAATTTTTGTTATAAAATGATTAAGTGAGATTGCATTTATAACATTTGCATATTCACAGTGATCTCACCCTTTTAGCACTTTCATTTATTTTTACTACATGAAGTGAGTACATGCTAACTAATGTTGATATGTTTAACATTGTAGCACCTGTTATAATCGTTAGACACTGCTTTAATTTAGGCTGCTTGAAGCTCACTGGTAGCATAATGTGACGTATGAGTGAAACAGGATATTCAACCAGAAACGAACAATAGGGACGGGAATTATCATCCGCAGGGAATTGATGATTAGATCATGAAAAATTGTCTCTATATAACAGATGGTTTAAAAATGGACTGCTGGGTGACATCAGATAAAAAAGAATGTTGTTTTAGAGTCGGAGCAAATTGATGCATTTTGGTTACAGATTACAAACATTGTATTTTAAACATGCAGTTTGAATACTGATGGCAAAATCCACGATCAGATTATTGATTAACTAATTTAATGCAAATGCGGCTTCAATTTTCACTTAATTTTAGAAGATGCCAACAGTTAAACTGCAATGCAATTAAACTGTCTTGATGCCTCCGCCTCATATTTCTCATCTCTCATTTCCTGAATGTCACAAAATATAAATTAATTTTAGCAGAGCGTCAGCAATAGTGCTCTTGAGTTTAGAATTAGAAATCTGTGTGCTGGATGCTTGTACGTGTGGCACCTGTTTGCAGTCTGTGAGCATGCACTCTGTTGCCGTTCAGCTTGAGTGTGTTGCCAGGTTGAAAGTGTGCTAAATTAATTAAGAAATCCCACCAAGAGTTTCCAAAACTCAAATGTGTTTTCAGATGTACAATATAGAACCAAATATGATAAGGATCTCCCACCGAATTCGACACTCAGCGTGTTTTTGATGCTAATTTAAGTGAAGTACTTGTCATTATTTACCCACACTTTTCTTGTTTTAAACTGTATGCCGTTGTATTTCTTTCTGTGAAGCACAAAATAATTTTTTATTTAAGAATATTTCAAATTTTTTTATAAAAAAAATATTTAAAAAAATGTGTACAATGGTTGTACAAAAGAAAACTTTACAATGGTTTAAATGACTATGTTTGTCAAGCTCCAAAGTGGTCACAAATAATGCACCCTTATATCATTCCAAACCGGTATGCTGTTATTTTAATGGTAATTTGTGAGTCGTTTAATTTTCATTGAAACTTTCTGTTAAATTTGTTTTGTGTGTTAACTTCCTCTCGAGTTATTCTAGGCTTGGAAACGATGTGCTTGAATAGATACTTATATCCCTCAGTATGGTGAGTGTGCTTCATGTGAGAGTCAGGGTATGCAGCCAGCTTGCACCTGGCAGATAGTTCTTATCTGAGAGCAGCACAGGTTTGCTCTGTCCGGAGGGGGAGGGGAGGGAGGGTGGTCTGCTGTCTTTCACAAATCCCTGCCACTCTCCACCACGCTTTATTAAATTCACTACAAGGTGTCCCTCTTTCGTAAGCTCTGCCCCACCTTCGCCACGCTATCTCTATTGTAAACACGAGTGCCTGGACCATCGGCGAGCGTTGCTGGAGTGTGATAACAGAATATTTTTGTAACATTCTTTCGTTAATCATAATGATGAATGTTGTCTTTTGTCTTTCTGGTGTCTTTTGTCAGAATCTTAATCATTCTGTTGCGTTAACTTGGATATTGAGAACCTTGAGAGGGGCGAGGCATCTTGTTCCAGTTTAATAGGGTGATGTTCTGACAGTGTCAGGGAAACATCCACAGCTGTGAAATATCACCTCCAGGTTCTGTCTCATGTCTTATCTCTTTCCTCTCTCACTCACTTTAATTCTCTCTCTGCTCATCCTGTCTGCCTTCCTTGTTCAACATGATGTTTATATGTTCACTTGTTCCTCATGTCTTCTGTCAGACAGAGTCTGTTGGCGGGTGAGTGTGCGTTCACAATGAACACTCGTCAAGCACCAAGTCGAGTAAAAATAGCTTTGACGAGTAAATAAACTGTAGCTCACCAGTTAACCAAGTAAAAGTATTATCAACTTCAACATAATACATGATTTTAATGTATTATGCTATGATGTAATACAGTTGAATTATTAAACATTAACACGACCCCAAGGTGGTAATATGACATGAAGCAGTGTAATAATTTTCAATAATTCAGTGGCCTGGCATTAATTATTCTTTAAATTATTTAAGGTTAGGGAGCGCCTTATTTTAAAATCATCTAACGTCCTGTAAAGAAACATTTATCACCATTTATCATCCGTTTAAATTACAGATCCTGATTGGCTGATCCTGTTTGTTTGTTACAGATATGCAAGGATAAAAAACACATCTAAAGACAAGTATATAGACCTTTATAATACAGTTTCAAGGCCTTTAAGAAATAATAATGCTTGTTTTCTCATTTCACTTTTAGTAGCAGAAAATAATTTGGACCCCGTGTGTATATGTGTTGTATTAATCTCCTTTAATTTCCTGTATGTGCTCATTCTGGGGTTCAGGTTAACTGACCTTCCCTTATAAATAGAGAAGCTATTGTTTGCGCCGTGTGCTGTGCTTTGCTATTTTGATGGATGAGGGAGGCAAGCTGGGTTATTCCTGGACTGGATGTCCATCTCCTGACTCCCTTGATCCGGTTTAAGGGAAAATGCCATAATGCAGTAGCCAGTATTAAAAGCGGATTAAACCGTCTGTGTTACAGAACAACCTGACAGACGCTGCAACTAGCAAGCGACATATGTATTCATAAGAAAAATATGTCAACCGTTCTATGCTGGCACGCCGTCTCCTGTCGAATCCAGAGCATGCCGGCTTCCGTCTGTCTTGTTGGTGTTGAATGTTATTTGAAGTGAACAGAGCTTTCTACACAGGCGGAATGGAATTGTGAGGGTGTGTTTAGAAGTATAACAGAGTCTTGTATAAATGAGCTTGTGATTTCTGTCTGCAGTCCCATGACTCTCTCTGTTACAATATTCATTTCAACCCATATGCTCCAGCAATCTGTTTAGAAGAGTTACAGTAAGGCAAGCAGAATCTTTATATCACATTACAAGATCCTTGTTTTACTGTAATTTCACTTGATAAACCATGTTTATGTGCTTTCATGTGGTATTGATCACTTTAATGACCGGCCTCATTAAATGTGCATTCAATTTGCAGGTTGATGTACGTATGTTTACTATGTGAAAGTAGAAAAAAAGGAAAAGAAGAAATAAAAGAAGGAAGGAATAGAAAGAAAAGGAAAGACCAGGAAACAGAGGAGGAAATAAAGAAGGAAGGACGGAGGGAAAAGGAGAGGAGGAAGGACGGAGGGAGGGAAAAGGAGAGGTGGAAGGACGGAGGGAGGGA